>JAOVVI020008389.1:0-14218 GCA_028571085.2 Nepenthes alata
CACGATAACTCATCAACCAAACACCACCAAAATCAGAAAAAGATTCAGTACCACAAAATAATCCCAGTCAACCCAACCAATTATACCTACAAACACAAGAAAATGCCGTAGGGGACCAGCATCACTAATATCATGAGCACCCCATTAAGGACACGGGTCACAAACCAGGAAAGTCAGAATGAGTTCTCAACGTATACGGCTCGTCTACAAATTTAGGTTGCGGCGCTGGAGTGATCCTAAGGACGCCGGATGGGTTTGAGGTAAAATATTTCCTTAAACTTGACTTTTTGGCCACTAACAACGTTGTCAAGTATGAAACCCTATTGGCCAGATTACGTCTAGCTGTTGTTTAC
Organism: Nepenthes alata; assembly: GCA_028571085.2. Taxonomy (NCBI): domain Eukaryota; kingdom Viridiplantae; phylum Streptophyta; class Magnoliopsida; order Caryophyllales; family Nepenthaceae; genus Nepenthes; species Nepenthes alata. The sequence continues at coordinate 354 of JAOVVI020008389.1, forward strand.
CAAATCGACGGGAGCTTCAAGGTATGCAACCTTCTCTTGGTCTAATATCTGACCAAAGCGAAGGATGTCATTCGAATATTTGACAAGTTGAACCTTGTCTACGTCTCGAGAATTGAGAACCAGAAGGCCGACCAACTTGCCAGAGTAGCGGTGGCCAACGATCCAGAGTAGTACTCGAGGGACATGAGGGAGGTTTTGAGCACTCTCAGCGTAGAGGAATAGGAAGTGATGCAAGTTTATGATGTCAAAAACTGGATGATACCTTATTGGAAATATCTGGCGGATGGAACATTGCCAAAGAATGCAGAAGAGGCCAAGCAGATAAAAAAGATAACCGGCTGGTACACCATAGTCGATGGATGGATATATTTCCGTGGCTAAGATCACCGAGTATAATGCCTTAGAATTCGTTTGCCAGAGCATAGTGTGCGGAATTAGTGTTCCCGAGGTCATCATGATCGATAATAGAACCCAATTCTCAAAAAACGTATCACCAAGTATTGTACCAATCTCGACATCAAATTGGTCCATACTTTGGTAGCATACCCGTAGGCAAATGGATAGGTGGAGGTCACAAATCGTACGCTACTACAAGGTTTGAAGACCAAGCTGGATGATGCAGGGAGCTCCTGGGTCAATGAGTTGCCCTCCGTCCTGTGGTCATATTGGATGACTCCAAAGGAACCAACTCATGAGACACCCTTTAGTCTCTACTATGAAATTGAAGTGATAATTTCGGTTGAGATCAGGCTCCCAAGTCTTAGGGTCAAGGCTTTCGACCCACTTGGTAACTCCCAGAAGCTCAGGAAGCACCTAGACTTGTTGGAGGAAGCCCGTGACGCTAGTAGGATATGGACTGTAGCCTACCAGCAACGATTTGCCCGCTATTATAATAAGAAAGTGAAAGTGCGACAATTTAAAGTTTGGGACTTGATCTTGCAAAGCATAGAGGTTACGGGCAAGACCACAAACCAAAACAAGCTTTCTCCTAATTAGGAAAGCCCTTTTCTATTTCAGCTGTCCTGCGGAATGGAGCATATAAATTCCAAACCCAGAACGGTAAGTTGGTCCCACGGACGTGAAACGCGATCCACCTAGAGCGATACTTCCAATAAAGACCCAGGTAGGCCATTTGCATGAGCATGCTTGTATTATATATTGCCATTAATAAATAAAAATTCTTTTCCATTAGAATTGTACTATATATCTTTTATTTCTTTTCCTTTTCCGTATGAATGCTTGCTTACAGGTTACAGGAAATGAACGACCTAGATTGCCCCTAAGTCAGGAGGGTTTTCACTTGTTTACAACTAAACCCTAGTCATCCAAGCAGCTCATAAGCAATCGAATTAAACCCTGGTCATCCAGGCAGGTTGTAAGCGGTCAAATTAAAGCCTAGTTATCTAGGCGACCCGTAAGCAGTCGAGTTGAACCTTTGTCATCCAAGCGGCCTATGAGCGGTCGAATTAAACCCTGGTCATCCAAGTAGCCCATAAGCGGTCAAATTAAACCATGGTCATCCAAGTGGCCTATTCACAATCTAATTCTAAACCTTAGGGGGCCTAAGCAGTATGTGTGATGACCTCCTCCAACAGAAGCTAATGTTGTCAGTCTACAATGGTTAACATCCTAGGAGCCAGTGCTCCAACCAAAAGCTGACCGCCTAAGATAGAACGTGGGCAGCGCCACTAAAGTCTTAACTAACAATCGGCTTGATACGCCCTCAGGATCTACCCTGATGTCTCATTGAGGACTTAAATCCATCTGAGAGAGAAACAAGTGTCTCCAATGTGTGAGATGGACAGCTAACTCGCACGAAGTGCACCAAGTAGGCCGACTAATATAAAGGGAAAATAGCTAAAGGAATAGCTAATGAAAGCAGAGTAATGGAACGCAAAATGTTGATAAAATATTATTTTATTAATGACAAAATTATAATAAGGGGTACAAAATCTAAGGAGCAGAGCTCCCTAGAGGAAGCAGAAGAGGACCTCTCACACTCTAGGGCTAATCCACAGGGCTTTCACATCACCGGGCAGTATGATTTACTGGGTCAATGACACCAACAGGAAAATTGGGATCCACCAAATGGACAATGTAGTGACTGATATTGATGCCTTCCCATAACCATGCCCACAGCGCATGAGAGACCTCATGAGGATGTATGCAGGTGGATAGCTCATTTTCCAATGAAGTTATCATGCTCAGGAGCTCATCAGTATACTCTGTAGTCTTGGTAGCCTCCTCTTCCAGTCTCACATTTTTTGCTCTCAACTCAGACAATTTTGACTGGAGAGCAGCCTTCTCCTGATGGTGTTGGGCCCCCAATAGTTTCACCTCCTCCTCAAATCAGGCAATCTTTTCCTCCCGATCCTAGATCGCCAGGTCCCATTGACGTAGTGCCTTGCCCACTGTGCCCACAATTTTCAACTCCTGCTAGAAATTAAAAGAGTTAAACCACAATGGAAAAGGAAGAAGGGAAGGGAAGCTTCAAAAAGTTATCAGCTAGACTTTTCACTGCCTCCTTACTCGCCTGCTCTATGACATTTGAGTTGATGGCAGAGGAATGGAGCAGCAGCCACCTCAGCACGCTCCGCTGGAGCCTCGGAAGCAATCTCCTCCTCCAACTCAGCACTAAAGTCAGTCGCCTCAAAATGCTCTTCGGCGACTAACACATTAGGCGCAAGAAGCAACTCTCTGATAGCTAGCTCATCAAGCACAGGAAGCGGCTCCAAGGCTTGCTCCTCTAGCTCAGTGTGTGGCTTATCAGTTGGCTCCTCCCTAGTGGCTGCAGGTGGCTGCTTCGTCGACATGACTTGCATCGCAAAATCCATCGGCTGCGGTAGCGCAATGACCACGCTACTTGCGGCGGCACACAGCATGGCCTCGTACTCCTCCACAGCCGCCTCTACTCTAAAGCTCTCTTCGGCTCCAACAAGTCATTCGGCTGTTAAGTAATCCGGCTCTGTGGATGATGAGGAAGAAGAAGGCACTATCATCGTGGCCATCTTTTGCCTTGGACTACTAGGAGCATCGCTGGTGGAAGGTACGCCAGCTGCATCAATGAAAATGGTGCCAGCCTTCCCCTAGAGCTGTGAGGCATCCGGCAGCGATCTGATCTTCTGGACTGGAGAAAGAGGTCTCCAATGAGCTTTCTTGGCTTCCTTTTTGAAAATCAGGTGATCCCTCCTAAACTCATTAGGGTATTTCCTCACCAGCACTAGCAGTGACTCCACGGCCTCCACCTCATCACTCTTGGGTGTCCCAGTGAAAATCCTGGGAACCTTGCCCTAATCCCGGGAAAAGGGCCATGAGTCACTGATGTGCACAAAGAAGTAGCAATCCTTCCAATTCTTCAGTAAATCATAGATGGCCTCGCTGATAGGAAGGTCTCTGGGGTATAGGGAGATCCAGTTCCCACTCTAGGTGAATCAAAATATCACCCTAACTGCCTCCTTCATTAGAATCCGTGAATGCTAGTGTAGAAAGATGCATAGCGTGCAAAGGAAGTGCACGACATTGACATGGAATTGAGCAATGGGAACCTGGAGCACTGTAAAGATATCCAGCATCTCCTCTGATGTGAAGCCCACTCATCAGGTGAGCCTCGTACACAGTGACGCAGCCTCGAGGAGGAAAGCAAGCCCTGTCGTGCGCACCGGGCATCACGAGAATGATCTCACATGGAATTTTAAACTCCACGTACAGTTCTCTCACCTTACCGGGGGTAATCACAGATGCAATCTCGACAACAGAAGGAGTCATAGAAACGAGGGTAAAAAAAAGTAGCAGACATAGAAAATTTTAAACGTGGGAAAGTTTAACGGATTGACTGGTTTTTGTCAAAGCATTACCACTATAGCATACACGTATTGCACCTGGAAAGGGCGCAGTCGAATAAGATCTCCTGCGAAATTAATTACCGGTACTGCAAATTCTCTGTGTGTTGACTCGTGGTAGACGTTTTGTCAGACAGTCCGGCGTCATGATGGCACGTCGTTTTAATTCCCACAAGTTCTCCGGATTTTGGTCAGAGCGGTCAACAAATTTGGTCAATACTATTTTCCTCATAAGCTCTTCAAATTTTGGCCAGAACGGTCAATGATCCGGTCAATGCTGCTCTTCACGCTCAGCTCTCCAGATTTTGGCCAAAACAGTCAACGAATCCGAACAACGCTGCTCTTCATGCTTAATTCTTTATATTCTCGCAATAATGGTCAATGAATCCGGTCAACATTTTTGTTCCTGCCGAGTTCTTCGGATTCTTACCAGAGCGGTCAATGAATCCAATCAATGTTACTTCTAATTTAGTTCTCTGGATCTTGGTGTTACGTTCAATAGTCGCAAGGGACACGATCAGTAGACCAAATACCATTGCCAATTTAAAATTGTCTCGAGCAAGTTACCCAGCTAGAAAGTCCCATCATGAACATGTCGGAGGCCAAAGTCCCAGTCCACTGGCATGGAAGGCTAGTGATGGGGATGCTAGTAACAAGCTGGCCCACGATGGAGGAAACGACACAAATCAACAACAGTCCAATTCTACCTGGACGGCCAATGTTTTCATTGACCAGATGAAGAGCAAGTGGGCTGGCAGAGACCCAAGAGCAGGACAACCCATTAAAGCCTAGAATGATCAATGTTTCTGTAGATCGGAGAGGTGGCTAGTAGACTAGCTGGGGCCTAAGATGCACACGGCCCAAGCAGTAATTGGTCCACGTGTCAATCTCAGAGCGACAACGGTCATCTGCCCTAATTTTCCACCTCTCCAAGGTGGATTGCATTTCACGTCCATGGGATCAACTTGCCGTTTTGAGTTCAAAGTTTGTATGCTCGTTTTCGTAGGATGGCTGAGACTAAAAATGGGCCTTCCTAATTGGAAGAAAGCTTGTTCCGATTGGTGGTCTTACCCATAGCCTCTATGCTTCGCAAGACCAAGCCCCCGATTTCAAATTGGTGCACTTTTACTTTCTCGTTATAATAGTTTATGACTCATTGCTGGTAGGCTACAGTCCACATCTTGGCAGTGTCATGGGCTTCCTCCAGCAAGTCTAGGCATTCCCTGAGCTTTTGAGAGTTACCAAGTGGGTAGAAAGCTTCAACCGTAAGACTTGGGAGTCCGATCTTAATTGGAATTACTCTTTAGTCATGTAGTAGAGACTCAAGGGTGTCTCATGAGTTGATTCCTTTGGAGTTATCCGATATGACCACGGGACGGAGGGTAGCTCGTCGACCTAGGAGCCCTCTACATCCTCTAATTTGGTCTTCAGACCGTGGAGTAGCGTATGGTTGGTGACCTCCTCCTATCCGTTTGCTTGGAGGTATGCCACAGAAGTATGGATCAATTTGATGCTCAGATTGGCGTAATACTTGGTGATGTGCTTTCCCAAGAATTGGGTTTCGTTGTTGGTCACAATGACTTCAAAAATGCCAAATCTGCATCCTATACTATGAGCAGACGAATTCTAAAGCACTGTGCTCGGTGATCTTGGTCAGCAGGGTGGCCTCAACTCATTTGGTAAAGTAGTAAATGCCTATGATGATGAACTTCCTTTACCCAGTCGTGATGAGAAATGGGCTGAGAATATTGATCCCCCATTGCACGAAAGAGCGTGAAAGGATTTCAACTCTGCAGGTGGCTGGTGGTGAAGATTGCCATAGAGTTGGCAATTCTCACACTTCTTCACAAACTCCAGGGCATCTTTTTTCATTGTTGGCTAGTGATATCCCTAACACATGACCTTGAACGCTACGTACTTGCCGCCGAAGTGTGATCCACATATCCCAAGGTGAACTTTGCTCAAAGCATAGTCGGCCTCTTTAGGAGTAAGGCACCGTAGGTACGAAGTCGAGTAGCCATGGCGATAGAGCTGTCCATCGACTATGGTGTACTGATCGGCCGTATGGTTTATCCGCTTGGCTTCGTCTGCATTCTTTATCAGTTCTCCTTCCGTCAGATATCTCCAGTAAGGTGTCATCTAATTTTTGACATTGGAGACTTGCATCGCTTCCTGTTCCTCTATGCTGGGAGTGCTCAAAACCTCTCTCATGTCCCTTAAGTACTACTTTGGATCGTTGGCTGCCGCTACTCTGGCAAGTTGGTTGGCCTTCCAATTCTTAGTTTTGGGGACGTGGACCTTGTCAAATTTTCATATGGCATCCTTCGCCTTGGCCAGGTATTTGGCCAAGAGAAGGTTGCATGCGTCGAAGCTCTCGTTGATTTAGTTAACAACTAGCTCCGAGTCGCTGTAGACAGTTGGCCGCTTGGCTGGGCATTCTGTGGCTTGCCATAATCTGACCAAAAGGATTTCGTACTTAGCAACGTTATTAGTGGCCAAAAAGTCGAGTTTGAATGAGTACTTCACCTCAAACCCATTTGGCATCCTTAGGACCACTTCAGCGCCGCTGCCCGAATTCGTAGATGAATTGTCTATGTTGAGAATCCATTCCGACTCTTCTGGGTGGTGAACTGTGTCCTCAGTGTGGCGCTTATCAATAATCGGGGTCGTGGTCTCAACGATTAAATCCACCAAGGCTTGCCCCTTGATGGGCCTAGGCAAAAATTCTGTGTCGAACTCTCCCACCTCAATGGCCCACTTAACCAGTCGTTCGAAAAAATTATGTTTTCGAAGAATACCCTTTAGTGGCTGGTTGGTTAGGACTACCACGCGATGAGCTTGGAAGTACGGTCTCAGTTTGTGGGCTGAGAAGACGAGTGCCAAAGCCAGCTTCTAAGCATGCGGGTAGCTTATCTTTGTGCCGGTCAATGTCTTGCTCATATAGTAAATCGGCTGCTGAAAATCGGAGTCTTGCTAAATAAGAATAGAGCTAAGAGCCATTTCTGACAGTGCCAAGTAGAGTTATAGCTCTTCTCTATTCCTAGGTGATGTCAGCAATGACGAACTGGCCAAATACTGCTTCAACTCGTGAAAAGCTACCTAGCACTTTACAGTCCACTGGAAGCCATTTGCTTTAGTCCCCCTCAGAGCCTTAAAGAAAGGCTGATACTTATCCCCCAGCTTTGCCAAGAAGCAGGATAAGGCTGCCAGTCGTCCGGTTAGCCTCTTGACTTCCTTGATGCTCAGTGGTAGAGACATGTCCATGAGAGTTTTGATCTTCTTTGGGTTTGCTTTGATCCCTTGCTGAGAGATAATAAAACTCAGGAACTTCCCTAATGATACTCCGAAGACACACTTTGAAAGATTTAACTTCATCTGGTTTGCACAGAGTACCACAAAAGACTTAGCTAGATCACGAATATGGTCGTTGGTGGTCTTACTCTGGATAAACATGTCGTCGACGTACACCTCCATTTGTAGCTGATATGCTTCTTAAACATCTTGTTCACGAACCTTTGATAGGTGGCACTGCATTCTTTAGACAGAAAGGTATAACACTATAACAATAGGTGCCTTAGTCGGTCATAAATGAGGTGTGCTCCTTATCCTCGGGGCTCATTCGGATATGGTTGTAGCCCGAGTATGCGTCCATGAAGCTCATTAGCTCATGCTCAGACATCGAGTCCACCAACAGGTCGATCATGAGTAGCTATCTTTTGGGCAGACTTTGTTGACGTTGGTGAAGTCGACACACATCCATAATTTTCTATTTCTGTTCTTAACTAGACAACGTTGGAGAGCCAATCTGGGTACTAAACTTTTCTAATGAAGTCGATGTCCAGAAGCTTCTTTACTTCTTCTCGGATGGTGACGAGATTCTCCACATAATGGTTCCTCTGCTTTTGCATGATGGGCTTACAGTTGAGATCGAGGTCCAACTTGTGGACCATTACTCCAATCGAGATCCTAGGCATATCAGCGAATGTCTATGTAAAGGCATTAGCGTTCTGTCTCAAGAACGTTATCAGCTCGTATAGTGGCTCGTTGAGGGAGCCCCCAATCTGTACACAACTCTCCGGGTTCTCCAGATTTAGTGGTACTAAGTTAGTTGCCTCTCCGAGTTGCGCATGCTGCAAGGTTGTCTCGTCTCGGTGGTCAAGCTCTCCTGTAGGCCGTCCATTGTGGCTTGGCGCAATCTAGGACATATAACATGTCCACCTAGTTACTTAGTCACCCAACGCTTCACCAATGCCACATATCATTGGAAACTTTATTTTTAAATACAGTATCGAGGTGACGGTTTCAAACGTTGCTCGATACGGTCGGCCTAGTATAACGTTGTATACGAAAGACAGATCCACCACTAGAAAATTAAGTGTGTGACTCGCCGTTCTAGGGTATGTGCCCAGGATGACCTCTAATTATATCGTTACTTGGACAGCCACAGGTTTGTTGTCTAGGCCATATTGTAGTCGTTCTACTAATTTCAATTGATGCTTTTTGGAGTCCAAGTTTGAAGAAAGCGTCAAGATAAAGAAAATTATTGGATCTTCCATTATTAATGAAAACTCATTTCAGTTGGTAATCTACGGTACCATCCGAAATGAGGGGAAATATAATAAGGGAATCGGTGTGTGGGGAAGTCACACGATGTCACTATCATTAAAGCTGATGATAATTTCTTCTGTCTTTTGCTTCTTCCACTTGGCTTGCCGTTCCTTGTGATCCACCTGGGTATTGGCCGGCCAGGTCATGATCATATTGACCACTTCACCTGCACTTGGTTCCGTGGTTGGGATGGATCTGGTCCTTCTTCGCCTGAGGCGCTAAAACTCTACCCAGGGTTCTTGATGAACCTGAAGAGATGGCCCCTTCGGATGAGCTCCTCAATCTCATACTGGAGCATCTTGCAATCCTTCGTGGTGTGTCCCAGAGATCCATGAAAATCACAGTACTTAGCTAGATTTTCTCCCTCCGCGTTATTCAGTGGTTTTGGCCATCTGAGAAACTTGTCACTATAGATCTGTATGAGGACGTTGGCTCACGTGTCATTGAGAGGAGTCAGGTTGATCAGCCTGTACTCCTTGTGGTCCATTGCTCTGGTCCTTTGTTGCTTCCGGCGGGGATGGTCACCGCCACCGTTATTTCTCTTCCCATCGGTCAGGAAAGAGCGAGGCTAGTTGGTCCTCTTGGGATGCTTTGTCTCGTTAGCCTTTTTAGTGATTGCGTAGGCCCTGATAATAGACTCCGCTTTTCGAAAGGTCTGCGGGGTTTTATGGGCTATGTGCTTGAAGGAAACTCCATGCGTCAAGGTTGAGATGGAACTGCAAAGTTTCATCTCTTCTGTAAGCCTGAGGATCCTCCTAGCCTCTACTGCAAAGCGCTCAAGGAACTTCCTTGGATTCTCTTCCTGTCACTGCTTGATGTGGGAGAGATGTCATGACTGCGTCTTTTACCAGCGTCTAGAAGCTTACTGGGTCAGGAAGAGGTCAGTGAACTCCCAGAAGTTCTGGATCGAGTTTGATGGGAGCCAGTGGAACCAAATCCAAGTGTCTCCCTTCAAGGTGAGCGGGAAGTATCGGCACATTGTCGAATCCTCCAGGCCCTGGAGACTTAGATGGATGCGAAAGTTATTTAGATGGCACACAGGATCAGTGCTCCCATTGTAAGAATCCAGTCTCGGCATCTTGAATTTAGCCGGCAATGGGCAGTTCAAGATCTCAACAACGAAGGGAGACCTTTCCATATCTATGGCATGTTCGTTGTTATCCTTGAATACTTGGTTTAAAATCTCCTTAACTTTTGCCTCCACTCGTGAGACGTTCCTAGATCTTTTGGAGTCAAGATAAGTCCTCAACTTCATTTTTTTTGGAAGCGCGTTGCAATGTCGGCCTGCTACTATAACTAACGGATCATTCATTCCAGGAGGCCGCCTCCTGAGCCTGAGGCCTTGGCTCGTCCCAAGTATATCGGGGGTTTTTTCTCTTTGGACTCTCATATGGAGTCTTGGGGCCCAAGCACCTTAGGACAACTTTAAGCATTGAAGGTCTATGGAGGGTGAGAGTTGGCCGGCCTCGCAGCTTTTTTGGCCGGCTTCTTCTTCTTCTGGCCTCCTCTCCTGGAGGGCTAGGCAGGAGCTATGGAGGGCGAAGCCTCCTGCTTCTTCTTACCCTAGTGGGTGCAAAGTATCAAGAACATTTTGTTTATATTACTCATCGACTCCACCGTGTTTTGGAGGAATGGCACGGGTGCCCCTCCGACTAGGTTACTAGCAAAGTGGTCGTGGTCGGGAGAAGAGCATCCCTCGCGGGAATGATAGCTTACGATCTGGTGTTTGCCATTCTGCATGATGGTATTGGATTTGTAGAGGAAAGTGTTTGCAGAAATAAAAATGGTTTGCTTTTTGTTAGCTTCCCACAAACAGTACCAATGATGCATCCTGAATTCAAACTTGAATAGATTCAGGTCAAGCTATTTGTCAAATTTTGATCTCTGTTTGTTTATCTTTTTTTTGATAAGTATGTTTAGCTTTGGGTCATACACACCACAACTTTAAATAAGCAGTTAGGTAACGGTAAAATTTGATCCCCCCAAAAATACTCTAATACTCAGGTTAGTAATTGGCCTTCCAAAACGAGCAGGTGGATGTAACTGATACAGTATGAATGCTGACGAGTATTTTGTGTAGACAGAAATGCACTCGTGGGATAAGTAACCTATGAGGTTGCTCGTGAGGAGCAAAACTTCTCAGCTCAAAGTTTGTTGGGAATTGGAAGCTAATTGAGAAAGCGCTAGCGGGGTCGAGAGAGATTAAGAACTTCTGAGAGCTTGAGATTGCTTAAAGGTTTCTCGCAGGCATTTTATTGCGTATTTGAGAGCATGCTTTTGAAGGGAGCTTTCATGGCCTTTTATAGTCATGGCCCTAGGCTGCCATCCTTATACAGTTGTGAGAGTTTTTCCTTTTGTGTTTTGTAACTTTTAGGGTTTTTTTCAAAAGGGGTTAGGAATGGTGGGCTAGAGAGAGAAGCTCTCGCTTCTCTCTACCTTTTCAAATTTCTTTTTGAATTTTGAATTTGTCTTCTGCGGCTTCTTCGAGCCTTCTCTGCCGGGCGGCGCCGGAGCCGGCCTTGGCTGGTCTCCTGGCTGCTTCCCATGGCCCATCCCCGTAGCCGACCCTTATTCCCGTCGGATCCGGTTCTCAGAACTGTCCGAGGCGGCACTGAGCCCTCTGAGGGTTTGGTGATGTCTCCCGATTCGAAGACCTGCGTCCTCTCCCTTCCTTTCTCCTCTGCTTTCTTCCTTTGAGGCTCCGATGCTCTCGCTGGATCGCATCTCTGTCTTCTCTGTTTGCACTTGTTTGCTGCGTCGGCTGTGGATGTTCCAGAGAGGAGCTCTGGCTACTCTCTGGGCTTCCTTTCAGTTACCATGCTTCAAATTTTACTTTTTGGGCTCTATGCTATGGCTGCTAAGGCCGAGAGCCCTGTCCCTGGTTTTCTTTGTGGAAGCTATGGGTTGGTGCTTCTGGTTTTTGCTGCGTTCCTTTTCGGGAGCTGATGGCCGAACCTTAAGCTATTGTGCGGCTCGCTGGATCTGCCGCTGACAAACTGTCCTGTGCCCAGTCTCTGAAGCATCTCTGCCTGTGAGTCCCTTTCTGCTGGATGGGTTGGGGGAGCCCATTTTTGCTCTGGTCTGGGAATTATATGCTGGAATACCGAAGAGCTGGGATTGGCCTATTTTGGATGCTGGAAATCCTTCTGATGCTGTAAACGATATGGTGGTTGGACTATTCCTGCCATTTTATAGTTTCGATTCTGGTTCATGAATGGGTGTCGCCGAAGCATTCTGCTCTGCTGTTGTAGATTCTGGGATGCTGGTGGATTGGGGGCTTCCTGCTATTTCATTGTGTCGGCTGCGGCATGGATGGAGTTGTCATTATGGCGTCGCCCATCTTGGTCTGGAAGGTGAATTTTGGGCAGGATGGTGAGCTGCTACTGGTCTGTGGCAGTTCTCTGTTTTTCTGCTGTTTGCCGTTTTGAAATTCGTTCTCTCGTGTGTGCAAATTCGGTTTGCACAGGTTTTTTTGCTCTTGAGCTCCTGAAGGGATCTCATGTTTGTGATGCATTAGTTGGATTGGGGTTTTGATCCTTGTGTGATTGGTTGAGCCAGGTGTGGGGTTATGATCCTGATTATGGATGTTTTAAGACGTCTGTAATGGGGATCTGCTGTGAGCTTCTGATGCCGTGAGACACTCTGCTGGCTCGTGTTGTAGTGCTGGGCTTGTCTGACTGGTGAACCAAGGCTGCTATATGTTGAGGAATTTTGATGAGGTTGTAGGCTCATTTGGTGTGCAGGGTGTTAACCCTGTCTTATGCTGATGCTGTGGTTACTCTCTGGAGGCCCTGAATTGCAGAGTCTTCTGAGGTTGGCGGACCTTCTCCTGCGAAAATGCAGAACTGCTGGTTGCTGGCATCATCTTGCTGCCAGTTTTGTGAGGCTATGGCTGAATTGCAGATTGCATACTGGAATTCTTTGAGTGGCGGTGGATTTTGTTGGCCCTGCACCCTTTGCTGCCGGAAGTTGCAGTTTTTTTTTCTCTGGCTGGGCGGTGTCGGAGCCGGCCAGGGCCGGTCTCCTGACTGCCCCCCTCGCCTTCTTCTTGGATCTCTCCTTGGTTTGCGCAAAGGAAAGGCTGGGTTCCTGGTGATTCAGTTTTCTTCGTTTGCGTTGCTGTATGTAGTTTTCGTCGGCTCTTGAGCTTCCTGAAGGATCTGGCGATTCCGATTGCCTTTGCTGCCGCCCTGAGGTTCCTCTTCCTGAGTATTCACTCCTGTTGGACGGGTTGGGGGATGCCGTGCAGCACTGGAGCCGAACTGTTAGGCGAGGTAATGAAGAGCTGGCCGAAGTTCTGATTGGGCGATAGATTCCTTATGGTTGCGGTGAGGGCTTTCCTTTTGCTGATTTCTGATGTGGGTTGGCATCTAGAGCTTAGGATTGCTGAGGTCTCAGTGGGCTGCTGTCTCATCTCGATGGAATTGATGCAGCCGAATGTCCTGTGGCGTTACTCCGAATCTGTGTGTCCCAATTGTTGGTTGGGTTGGGGGAGCCCGTGTTTTTCTGGATTGGGACACTTCGGCTGAGGGCTGATGAGCTGGCTGAGGTACTCTTTGGTTGCTAAATTTCCTTCTTGTTGAGGTGGTGCCCTGTATGTGCGCTGCTATAATGTAGTGCGATTGTGTAGCAGTCCCTTGGATTGCTGTTGTCTGGTTAATATTGCCAGTTTGTTACTGTTGTTGCTTTGCAACAGTTCTATTTTTGGACTGCATTGGATGATGATCCTCCGTTGGCTGATCCTTTTGGCCGATTTGTGATGATCTTCTGTTATGCATTGCCTGCTGCCAGGAGTGGCTAAAAGGCAGCTGCAACTGCTGCTTGCAATTGGGGTAGTGGATGCAGGCGGCTTTGTTGTGGTTTGTCTTAGCAGGGCTGTGATTGGAGCTGCTCTGCTACCGTTGCCTAGTGATCTTCTTTCCTTCGGGCTATTTGTTGGTGTGAATCCGATTGTATGATCTGGGCTAATGTTGGTCCTGCTGAGGTGGGCTGCTGGTGCATTGTCTGCTTTGGGGTTTCAGTGAGGCGCTGCTGGCCGTTGCTGATGTGGTGGAGCACATTCCCATCCGAGCTTGCAGCTATTTGGTTGAGATGTGTTGCGCTGCCCCCCTGGTGGTTAATCTGTGCTGCTGTTGGCCGATGCTGATGGGTGAATGGTAGCAGCTGTTGGTGCCCATGGTCCTATTATTTGCTGGCCTTTCACAATTGCTGTATTTAGCTTAATGTTGATGCAGGCTATCAGTTTGGCTCAGTTGCAGTTGCTGAATGCTGTGCTGTCCGAATGTCCTTAACTGGATTGTGGGCTGCTTATCTGGCTCACTGCTGTGGATGTTTTGGATGTTTCCTGCTGTTGACTGGTGCTGGTTAGCAGTTGGTTGCTGGTATCATCCAGCTCCCCTGCTGAAGGTGTGATTGCTG
>JAOVVI020008390.1:406-12867 GCA_028571085.2 Nepenthes alata
TTTTCAATCACCTTTTCACAGGCGACACCAATGATGTATCCTGAATCTAGGTTGCTGGCGAATTAATGTGCCGTTTGGTCTTCCATGTCAGGTTAAACTCAAGTGGGTCCAGTTTCCATTCTCGATAGCTTAGATCTTATACACCATAACTAAAAATAATTGATCAGAGGATTAGTAGGACTCACTTTTCAATTTATCTACCGTCGTTTAAATTAATAATCTTCCTCAAAGAGATAGAAAGATACAAGGATGACGGATATGCACGATGATGTAAGAGTGTGGAGTTTGAATTTGACTTAGAGGTTACGTTTGGCATGGAGTGGCTTTAAGATTGAGGGAGCACGAGTTGTGAATGACTTCTTTGGAGATTCTTTGGGCATAGAATTGTTTCTCTGTGGGCTCTTGAGTTTCCCTATCCACCGTGGGGCGAGGAAGTATTTATAATGTTTGAACCAACTCAACCTTGCTTAGGCACCGAGGCTAACTGACAGTTATCTGTGTAAATTTGGTAACCTATTATGGGGATTTGGGTGTTGATTATGATAACCATGGCCGGTCTAAAAGATTTCTTCCTTCTTTGCGGCGATCATGGGGTACTTGCTATAGTAGTTGCTTTTGGGAAGAGATCTACTCTCGTTGTTGTTGCCATTTTGGTAACGATCATGCGGGCAAATATTTTCGGGATACCCACCAAACTATGTCGGTTGGTTACAGCAAGTAGTTTCAACGCGTGGAAAGAGGATCGCAGGCCGTCCTAATTGGGTCGACAGGGCCAGCTCAGCAAACCGGGACGACTGGGCCAACTAAGACATTGCTTGGACCTTGGGCTTATGAGGACGTGATGCAGACCGGTTACCCTCTGATTCGCGTGTGGGCCTTTGCGTGGGGCTGGCCCATTTGTGTAGTCCCTATCAAGAAATATTATATATAGGCTATTCCAAATAAATATATCACATATCAATAACAGATCTATGTGACTAAGATGAATTATGAGGCATTGAAAAGTTAGTTTTGATGATTGTAATTCTCAACTAATTTTACTTTTAATTACCCTTTTGAATTAATTAAGCAGATATACATATATATTAGTTTTGCAATGCATTTTACCTATATTTCACACTTTAATTTAATTTTTTATTTTATATTTAAGTTAAATTTATTTATATTCACCAAATTTATAAAATTTTAGTAAAATTTATTTTTAAAAAATATCATTTAGAAGGTCTGTATAACCTCCTTAATTTTTAAAAAATACATATTATGAAATTCATAATGTAAAACTAAAGTATAAAAATTAATTTTTTTTTTTAAATTTGACGTTCGTAAATGCTATTCTAAACTTTATAAAATAATTAAACTTATTTTAGAGATCATCATGCGTTCCTCCTCATCATGACATGTATCTTTTGATATGGATCAACCTTTTTCCGAGATATATTACTTTCGTTAATTGCCCTTCCTTATTACTCTAAAAATTGAAATTAAATGATAAAAAAATAAAAAAATTAAAATTAAAACATATCATTAAAATATAAAATAAATATTTTTATATTTATTTTCACTTTTTTTTGTTGAAATAATAATTGTAGAAGTTTTACAAGATAAATTCTCAATTTTTTTACAGAAAATATAATCACATAATTTATATTTAAAAACTAAACATAGAATTATAAAAATGTAAAAATTGGAGCGTTATCTTTAATAAGCACTTGGAAAACATCAACAAAAAATATAAAAGAAACTAAAACAAAACAAATCAAATGGAGAGGAGTATCGCTAAGCTTGAAGTCTTTGTGTAATTCCAAAACTATTCAACGTATTAAATTTAATTTTATTTATATCTCCAATCGTAGATTTTTTTATATTTCACACGTCACATTTTAGGCCCCGTGACCCATTTCGATGCCTACTTCTTTTATGTTTTTTGTCGGATGATTCTGTCACTTTGACATCAATTGGTCGGTACTGAAACCACTTAACTAACACGAGACGTTCGGAGTTTGGCATCTCTTTTGAGGTTTCGAAGCTTTTGGCTCTTGACAACCCTAGTCCGCGCCAAGGCAACTTGGTATTTTTCCACACCCGGTTGCCCAATATAAGATCTCGGTTTTCTCTCGAAACCATGGCTTATTGGAAGTTCTTCATATTCAGTCACGAGAACCAATTCTATGTCCCAACCCTCGGGCCCTCAATTCTTCATACATTTCGACTTCTTAGGATCTTAGCCTTTTCATACGGGCTTTAGGTTTCATATCTTTGTTTCGCAGTGCTCATATTCCTAAATTTGACGATTTGAACAGATATCGGGTATGATTATATCCACCGATCTTGTGAATATCTTCTCCATTAAACTATTCCGATTAAAATAACAGTCTGTACATAATTAAAAAAATCAAAAAATATATGGTATTAATATTAATATTAGTACTGATATCTCCATAATTGGGATTGGGAGGCGATCGATATTTCCTAATAAAATTCTAGTAGTGATATTTTTTTTAAAAAAAATAATATTTTAATAATATTAAAATTATTCACAATATTATTAGTACTGTATCAGCATGGTTAACAGGTAATTGACAATATAGAGGTTCCGTGGCCTTTTTTTGGGCAAAAAATATGCTAAAAAATGATTAATAATTTGACCGACAGTTTTAGTAATATTATCAACCAATATATCATTTTTAAATAAAATTTTCAAAACGACGTCATTTTGACTCATTCACCGAACTATCAAAAGGACACTGTCGTAATTTCAGGTAACTCTGTCTCACCTTTTAAATGAAACCGTACGCTAACATTTACACAGCTGTCCTCTTTCTTTATCGTTTCATCATATTCATTCCTCAATTTCTGCTACCCTTGCATGGGTTATGATTTTATGAAATTTTAAATTTATAGTAAAACTGTAAAAAAAATAATATTTTTATTTAATAATTGATGCTAAACCATCTGTGGCTCTGTATTTAATTTGTATTTTTTTTATAATTTATGGTATATTTTTATAATTTTTTAAAAAAATTATTTTATTAACAGTAAACAAAGAGCCTATATTCCCTAAGACCGACACCTCACAAGACTAGTACAATTAGAGAGACAATTTTTTGATCCCGTTCATACAAAAGTACTGATATCATTTTTTATGGTACCAGTACCAATAATACCTTAGATTCTTTCACTTAAAATCTAAAAATTTAAAGTAAAACAAATAGAACAATTCTTATTTTATATATAATTTTTTTAGCATTACATGTGCATCACGTGACATTAAAATTTGATACATTTTACGAATTCAAATGGACTTATAAATCAGGAACCCGTTTAAATTTTTTTAAATGTCCGAATAATAAAAGGTCTGATCTTCATAACTCTAAATTTAAATTTTACACACTACAAAAAATTGAATTAGGGGTGAGTGTTTGGAGAGCTATGTTCCCTCTTATATACTTATCTGATTGAGTGACTTTTCTGTTTACTCTCTTTTTTCCCTTTTTTAGTTTGAGAGAGGTTATATTTATTGTCAGATGTATCGTTTGATTTGATGACGTCTAAAATCAATTACATGTGATTGATACCGCTTTGGATCGGCAGTAAGATGTGTTACTTATAATAAGTGACGACTGTCCTAACTAACTTTTAATTATAAAGTCGTTTTGATAGTCTCAATATCGGGTCGTTAAGTGACTCATTATAATTATTTAATATCTAACTGTTCAGGTAATACTCTTTGATTTATATATTCGAACGTTATTACTTAATTGTCTTTGTGGTTTCCTGTATTGGGTCGATGACACTTTGACAGTCTCTTATCCAATTGTGTATTGAGTTAGTTCGTCCCGAGTCGCACCCATCAAAATAATAAACTTAGTAAAACATTTACATAATATAAAATTATATTATATAATTTGCAATAATGTTCAATTATTATGATCTAATATTTCCAAATATAAAGTGAAGCCTCACTCTCTATCAACTGATTGTGACAGCAACAAGTTAAAACTTGTCTTCTTATGTTAAATTGCCCGAACCAACACCAGGGACCTTGAGGTCAGGTCACGTGGGCATGACCCCACCAAAAAATTAAATTTTTTGCCTCTATTAATTATTCGGTGCTTTTAAAATTTTTATTTTATTTATTTTTAAAATTAGAGTATATAAAATTTTTACAATCCATATTTCAGGGTATTGTTAATTTATGATTCCCATGTCATTAATTTTTTATATGAGTAATAAGTCAAGTGGCACAATATGCTCCAAATAAGTTATGTATATTATAGATATTCTATCTTAATAATTTTATATTTTGATCAGAAAAACTTAGGAGGGGAATATAAAATTAACTCAGAACTCAATACCATGATCTTACAATGATTTTGGTTGCATTGTTCTTGTTTAAGGAATTTTACCATTCACAAATATCAAATTTAATTTACTTATGATCAAGATAGATGAGATATAATAATTAGTTACAAAGAATATTACTAATTAACCATGATATTGAGGGTGGCTCAAACCTGAAATAAACCATATCCAAACCTTAACTTATATAGTGATAATGTCTCCTCTGAATTAATCTGGGATCGCACTTAAATTTATTTGGTCAATAAATTTATGACAATATGATCTAGAATTCGGTATGCATTATGCTTTTTTTATAAAAATTTTCTTATATTAATTTAAAAGTATTATGTATAGGATTTCAGAACATTAAAAGGAAGTGCCAACATTTTAAGAATTGATGATGAAGATCCAAAAACCATCAAAGAAAAAAGAATGCAAGACAAAAAAAGCGTTGGCCAAAAGTGTCGCATTCAAAAGTGCATTGAGGGTGTGATCGTAGAGTATATTATTATCAGATGCGAAATTGATAGCAAGCACAATAGTTTTATTCATGTTAAAGTGAAATGATGTATCAAAGATATAAGTATTACGATATCTATAAATGAAGAAAGCCATGCTCGTTAGGGCTAACTTGAAATGAAGGTTGGTGTGGGAAAAGATGTCCACCTAATAGTCTCTCATATGATGATTCTACTCAAATCGTCATATGGCCAAATGCATTTAATGATAGTCCGAGCAGTTCTTTGAATTTTTTTGGGTCACCCCGTATTGAAAGAATTGGCATACAAATTTCTTAGCAGACCCGCAAAACACAATGAGGAAGGAAGATGGAAGAAATGACATCTGTCTAAGGTCTCGATTTTGTCCCTAATATCCAATCAGAGAATAAATATGTGAGAAGAGTGACAATTAGAACCTTAAACCAAGAAGTCTCATGCAACTTCTGGCCCGTCGGCTAGAATATCCTTAAGATTCTTTTAATGATGATTAATTCAATTTAAATTGATAAAATTTTGAAATCAATTGAGATTTTTGGTCAAAAAATTAAGTGTCGGATTGGAATGAGTTAAGTCAAGTGACGTTTGATTTACGTCTGACCCACACTCATATGTATTTTGGATAGGAAAGATGTACCTAATAGATATCTTTGAGATACTATTGCGTATCTTAGACAGAGTGTTTATACATGATGTGCACCTAGATTTGTTTGAATTTTAATAGATAAAATAAATAATTAAAATTTTGAAGTCTTATGGATTAAGAATTAGAAATTAGGCTTCAGAACGAGAGACATGACAACTACTACGACGCATATAAAGCATTCACTTTTCTTTGTATTAGGAAGCAAATTGAAGAGATTAGAGAAAACATGGGCGTTGAATAAGGGTGGCCATAGATTCCTGATTTGTTGCACAAAAAAGGAAGAGGTTGTCTATGAAAGTAAGTATTGTAGTCTCAAAATTTTTTATATTTCTAGTGATACAATAAGTTACGATTACTAGATATTTTGATCTTGTTGATGCCATAGAAACTCCATGCAAATGACAAGGAGGTAGGGAGACATAGATTTAACCTGATGGAGACCTCTTCCACCTTTGAAGAAGCTCGAAGGATCACCACTAATAGAAATAGAAAACCCTAGAGTGGCGATACATTCTTTAATCCTACCAACAAATGGCTAAAAAATTACGGACTTCAACAAATCAATCACAAGTCCCATTTCACTAAGTTAAAGGCTTCATAATATCAACTTTTAAAGTCTATCTATTAGAGCATTTATTCAATTGGTACTTGTAAAATAACTTTTATACCAATAAAATATTATTTTCAATGTGTCTACATTTCACAAATGAAAAGTGATAAGGGTTGACTAGGACCAAAAAAGCCAATTACAGCTAATTTGCAATGGTTTTGACGATGATTTTATAAATTATATTACATCAAATAATAAGCCTGAAATTAACAATATGAGAAAACAAATCAACCCCAGAGATAAAGTAGATCGTAATATAATTAATTTATCTGAGAAAACAATGATTTTTTTTAAAAAAGTACATCACCCCATGAGTGCATTTTGTAGTTTTATGATGTAGACAATGAAATACCTTTGAAGCTTAAACATAGAAAAATGCCAAGTGTTACTTATCAAAAGAAATTTTGATTGCTGAAATTTTAATAGATTTGGGTTAATAACTTAATTTCTTAAATTATGAAAAGAAAACCAAGCATGCAAATGCTACAATTTTCAATGACAAAATCCAAAAGATTCGAATTTGATTAGGATTTGTATTTAATTAGAGTTAAAACTATACCTTTTTATAAACTGTTTATTAATATTATAAATAAAAAATTATGACAAAAAGGATAATTACATGTTAATACATTTAGTCATTTTTATCAATGTAAAAATATATATTGTGTGAGTGCTTATACAAATAATTATTTCAAATGTATAGTTATTACATATGTATTAAATGTGATTAAACTTAGATTATATTTAAGTTATGTATTTTGTATATAATGTCATAGCATTAAATTACTTTTATGTATTTTCTAACCTTATTTCATGAGATATAATATATAAATCATCCTTAAAATGCCCTTTACCCACCGATTTAATATGATATTTAATTATCGATTAATTTGTATATAAATCTAATAAAATTAATTAATTAATTATCACAATAAATTAAATAATTAAAAAATAACTCAAAAAGAAACATTTAACATTACTCCTATTTTATATATTGCATGGAATCATGAACAGTGTCATCACTGTACTTCCGTGCGGTGGCCCCCGCAGGCTAAATCGCATCCGTACAAATTACAGAAAACGATTCAAATTATTTACTAAATTATTAAATTAGACTTTCCGTACGTTGAGAAATAATTTTTTTAAATAGAAAATACTTATTTTCTCATCAAAAATGACCCCGTAAACAATTTATCATTATTCTTTAATATTGATCTCGAGAGTGAACATTAAATTAATAAGCTCCATGTATTTATTCGCTTATTAAGCCAAAAATACAAGTTTTAATATAAATATAAACTTGTCTAATAATCAAATAAATCTAAAAAAGTCTAAAAACAAGCTTCTCTATGAACAATTTGCCATCGTAGTTTATACGTGATGGTAATCATGAAACACATACAACACCTGTGCGGTAAAATTAATGTCAGATATTTTGATCAATCATCAACTATCAAACACTATAAGATTAATATGTAATCAAATATATGAATTTTACAGTAATATTTCACTTAAAAACCTTTATCAATTAAAAAAAAAAGAGTATGAGACGGTATCTAAACAAATTCACTATGCAATGTTTGGTTACAAATAACTCATTCAAATATTCATTTATAATAACCCGTGTAAATAACCAATTGAATACAATTTTTGACGTACTTAACAATACATTGAAGAAAATGTAATGAGAAAAATGAATAATAAATAATAGCACGTCCTAAAACCAAAATAAGAGTAACTTACCTGAGTCTGATGAAGAATGAAACTTAATTCAGATTTTAATTGGATGCCTAAAATCTTTCACTTCTCACTTTTATCTTTTCTCTATTTATACAATGTCTTTTATATTAAATAATCTCAAAAACTTTTCCTCAAAATACGTAAGGGACTTCTATTCTTGCATCAACGCGTGTGTGTCATTTAAGTATATATCAAGTATCCACCTCACGCATTATGTGATGTACGTGTGTTCTTTAGGCACTGATACTTCTTCCATCAGTGCACTATTGCTGCTTAGGCACCTCTCATCTACCACCCATGTATGAATTCTTGCACATACGTCCGTCACAAACCATCTCTAAATTATTCATTTGTGTGAATTTTTATATTAAATTTGAAAAAGGATTTTTTGTCCTAAGTTATACAATCAAGTTTCGACCTCGATAAATATAGCAAAATTAGTAAAAATTAAATATTAAATACACGTAAATAATATTTATTTTTAGATGTTAGAGATAGAAATGAGCATGTAAAATATAAATGAGCATAAGCAATAACAAAAAGAAACGATTTTTGATGACAAAGGAAAAATTCGATACCCACGGTAGTTAAGAAAAATCCTCTGGGCTTCAACGGCAAGGAAAGCAATGCATTATAAAAATCAACTTATAGACCGGGTGGTAACGGCGCACTAACCTAGCCAACTTTCTTCGGTCTCGTGATCCCTACCAAGGAACTCCTTAGATTTGTCCACAGCAACAGAACCGGATACCTTTCGGTCTTCACGTCAATCTTCCCTCTCTAGCCACTTGAATTGCCGAACACGATCGAGTCTTCTTTTTCAACTCATCGACATCTCTAACGAAGGTAGAAGGATGGAGGTGTTTATAAGGTAAAGAAAAAACATAGAGAAAACTAGTTGTAACATGAAACACAAAGTTGTAGCTTTTAGTTTTCTCAAAGAAGTAAGACCAATGGAGTATGAATGAGATTATTCTCAAGTGGAGCACGAAATTGGTCTATCAAGAATCCTAGGGTTCCAACAATATAAACCAAGTATTTATAGAGGGCTCAAAATTCGTATTTAAAAACTTGAGCGTTGCGGCAGGCGCATGGAGGGTTTTTGAAGAAACCCAACGTATGCTCGAGCTTAGGGCGGTGCAAAGCGAGCGGGGACTATTCTAGATTTTGAGCTCGAGTGTGGGGGCGGCGCATAGCGAGCGGGGACCATTCTTGATTTTGGGGTCGAGCGGGTAGCGAGCGCACAGAGGGCACGGGGCTTCGGACGGGCTTGAGCGACTGGAGAACACACGGCAGGTGCGGTATCCCTGGAAGATGGAACAGACAGCAACGGATATGTGTTGTTACAGTATCGTGACAACTCATAACTCGACATTGATACAATAGTACATATGGTTACGGAATATGTCAATAAGAAAAATATTTCTAACAATCTCCCCTTTTGTCAATTCCGTGATAAAATCTAGAAAGTAAATAAATACAAGTGAAGTACGGGTTCAGACACCACCGAGATAGAATCCGTGTACATAAAAATCTACGCCTAGTACTGCTGTGTCGATGTGGTGACAGCTACGTCGACAGTGTAACAGAGTTACCTGGTCAAGCAGGTTAGTACCATAAAGGCATAATAAAATGATAACAATAGAAGTGAGAAACCAATATGCAACAGTAAAAAGAATGAAAAATAAGAACCGAAATTAAGATACTCCCCATTGTGAAAACAATAAGGCTGCCCCTAACATAAATAACAAAGCTCTCCCTAACATAAATAATAAAGCTCCCCCTAACATAAATAAGTAGGCTCCGTCTCCGCTAATCCCCCATATCAAAGTGAATTAAGTCTCCCCCTTTTTGTCACGAATGGTCAAGGGGTAATGTATATCACTTTTCTTAACCCAAACTTGTCTCACTTAATTCACTTTTATATTCAATCTTTTTACTTGTTCATTTAATGTCTGAATGTGATCAACAAGTATATTTATTTTGAGCTCTTGTCTTTGGTTGTATGGAAAGTGCATGGTGTAGCCGTGGGGACGAATATGGCCAATTTTTCCACAAGCACGACAAGCTGGCAGAGACTTTGTGGGCTTGTTCATATCTTTTCACAAATGATGTGAGTTAAATCTATTATCCGCACGTCGAGACGTTTGTTTAGTGAGTTTGGATGTTTTAGCGTTTTGGTGTGAAATTTTTGTGTCGGGAATAAAAATAGTTTTAGGTTTCACGTCATTTTGGGTAATATTCTCAGCATACCCAAAACCCTGTTTATTTTCACAAAATTTTTCCAACCCGAGCATATGATCTAATTTTGTGAACCCATTTAAGAATTGTTTCAAATCTTTTCTAGTAGCCTCAAGTTCAGATTCTAAAGTTGTGATTTGTTTAATAAATGAGATTGTCATGTTCTCAATTTTTTGGGTTTTGGAACCTAACTTGGATTGTTGAGCTAATTTTTCTTATTCCAAATCTATAACCATACTGTTTAAGGTTATATTTAATTTCTTTACTTTTAAGTATTTCCTAAACAATTTGTCATATGCTTCTTGAAGTTCATCAAATTTAGCCTCTGACTCATCCACAAAGTCATCAGATTGATTAAGATTTTCTACTGAATGACCACACATTGAGGTCATAAAGGCCATGTACTTGACAAGGCTATCTTCAGAATATTTTTTACCCTCTTATTCTTCGTCATCATGTAAGGTCACATTAGCTTTAAAAGATTGACCATGTTGACGTTTAAGGTTTAGACATTCAGCCCGATAGTGGCCAAATCCTTTACATTCATGACATTTAACTCTTTGAATAGTTTTTGATTTGAAGTCCTTAAGTTCACGTCAGTCTTTTTTCTCATATTTAGGTGAATATTTTAAGTTCACAATTGTCTTCAAAAACTTTTTGAAATTCTTAACAAAGAAGAAAAATTCGTCATCGCTATATGATTCTTCATCAGAATCCCGATTTCTCTCTTCCTTACTTGATTTGAGTGCAATTGATTTATAATTTCTTGACTGTGGTAATGTGTCCTCATAAGTTTGAAGGGACCCTATAAATTTTTTAATTTTTAATTTATCTAAATCTTTACTTTCTTCAATTATAGTAACTTTTGGTCTAAATCGTTTAGGCAAAGATCGTAGAACTTTTCTAACAATTCTATGTTCCGGGATTCATTTTCCTAAATTAAACGTTGAATTAACAATATCATTTAAATGTGCATAGAATTCATCAAATATCTCGTAACCTTTCATTCTTATTTCTTCGAATCTAGTGGTGAGCATTTATAATTTCAAATTTTTAACTAATTTAGTACCTTCATGAGTGATTTCAAGAATATCCCACGCATCTTTAAAAGTTTAACATATTAAAATTCGTTTAAACTCATTGGGAGATGCAACCATAAAAATTACATGTAACCCATTACTATTCCAGTTACATACATCAAGTTCTTGTTTTGACCACAAAGACAGAACTTTTGGTTCATCACCACTCTTGGATGGAGTCCACCCAAGTTGGATACAAGCCCATATACGCTCATCCAGAGATCTTAGGAAGGATCTCATCCAGACTTTTCAATAGGCATAATTGGTCCCATCGAAGAAAGGAGGTACGGAGAGCGATCCGCTCGTATATATTTAGAATGGGGTCGTGGATCGGGGTGAGTCTCTAATATCAATTGAAAAATGTCTCTTTATCCTAAATTATACAATCAAGTTTTGACCCCGATAAATATAATGAAAGTAGCAAAAATTAAATATTCAATACACGTAAATAATATTTATTTCTAGATGTTAGAGATAAAGACGAGCATGGAAAATATAAATAAGCATAAGCAATAACAAAAAGACACGATTTTTAGTGACGAAGGAAAAACTCGATACCCATGGTAGTCGACAAAAACCTTATGGGTTTCAACGGCCAGGGAAGTAATACACTATAAACATTAACTTACAGACCGGGTGGTAACGACATGCTAACCTAGCTGACTTACTCCCGTCTCGTGATCCCTACCAAGGAACTCCTTCGATTTGTCCGCGGCAACGGAATCAGACACCTTCCGGTTTTCACGTCAATCTTTCCTCTCTAGCCACTTGAATTGTCGAACACGATTGAATCTCCTTCTTCAACTCACCGACGTCTCCAACGAAGGTAGAAGGATTGAGGTGTTTACAAGGTAAAGAGAAAACGTAGAGAAAATAAGTTAGAACATGAAGCACAAAGTTGTAACTTTGGAGTATGAATGAGATTCTTCTCAAATGGAGCACGAAATGCTAACCTAGCTGACTTACTCCCGTCTCGTGATCCCTACCAAGAAACTCCTTGGATTTGCCCGCGGCAACGGAATCAGACACCTTCTGGTTTTCACGTCAATCTTTCCTCTCTAGCCACTTAAATTGTCGAACACGATTGAATCTTCTTCTTCAACTCACCGACGTCTCCAACGAAGGTAGAAGGATTGAGGTGTTTACAAGGTAAAGAGAAAACGTAGAAAAAATAAGTTAGAACATGAAGCACAAAGTTATAACTTTTAGTTTTCTTAGAAGAAGCAAGACCAATGGAGTATGAATGAGATTCTTCTCTAATGGAGCATGAAATTGGTCTGTCAAGAGTCATAGGGTTCCAACAATAT
>JAOVVI020008391.1:0-14215 GCA_028571085.2 Nepenthes alata
GGTTGAGGTGGCAGATTGGTGGTTGGTGAGGGAATGGGTATGGAAATTGAACTATTTTATATTTTTTTCCAATACTGATACAGCATTTTTGAACTATAGATTATATATATATATATATATTGTTATGGATTTTAAATTTAGATTTGATTTGAGAGATTTTAAATTAAATTCTTGAATTTTGTAAGCCATATCCTATAAATCACAGGTCAAAACAAAAGGTCACTGGTGTGGGAAAATCTTTCTGGTTTAATCTCAAACGATCAAGTTAATTTTCTATTTGCCAGTTAAGGTGATATAATGAGAGAGATGAGAGGGTGTCTAGGGGCAAGCTTGTGCCTTAAAGTAATTGTTTTGTTAGGATAAAGTTTTCTATTGGACAGACTTCTGATTTTTTAATATAAAATTAAGTGTTATTTTATTTATATTTGACAACTATTTTTGAGTCATTCGGGCAAGAATGAGTGCTCTAAAAAGTCAATAATCCTATAAATGTTTAAATTATTAAAAAAATTAAATATGCTTATTGAGTTATGTGACTTTGTATTTATAGGATGCACTGAGTTTTGTGCTGGAGGTGCTCAAGTAATGTCCTTTGGTCAATAACCAAATACAATAGTTATTGGGTAATCTTCCACTCTTAATTTCCGTAAGTAATAGAGTAATTTTACTGTATATTTCATATATTTATAATTATTATCGTCAATTTTTTCATTTTGATAGTTTATGCGAGTCCATGGATTATATCTATTTTGCACAAATACCTTAACGATTTTCACTTGTTAATACATAGAGTCCAATAAACATATCTTGAATTGGTACAGAAATGGAATCCCCAATAGTCGGAGACAAAGGATTCATATGAGAAAACATAAGTAAATTAGACTCCGCTTGAGCCTCCAAAGATAAAAGTACATGAACGACCATTTGTAGCACATTTTGTTTACTTCGAATCTAAGAGTCGTTAGGAATATTGTACATTTAGTAGATCTTTAGGAATACTTTGTCACATGCATAGTTTGTAAAATATTTTATTTTGATCGTGACAACTTAAATATTTTTTTCCTCTTTAATTTGGACAATAGTGTTTGTTATTTCGTTATTTTGGTACAAATAGATAGACTGTTACTATGATGGAATAGTTTTTAGACAAGACAGATTGTATTGATAAAGTATCATTTATTTAATTAATTCTTTAAAAGTCAATATCAATTATAATAAGATGGTCCAACATCTCAACAACTTGTTGTCAATGAGTATCATTTTGATCATTAATTTGGCCTCGCGGCTGTTAGGTCATTGGCTACTCCACTAAATATTTTAAATATATGACGATCTAAAATCTTTTAATATCTTAAAATTATATCATATTATGTGTTATCAAATTCATCATATTTATTGAGGATCTTTTATATAAATTTTAGTACTCATAAAATATTATTACATAGAGCAATTTTTTAGTTACACCAGCTTTTTCAATAACAACGATTTTTATTTTTGTTAGACATCGCAGAATGAATAACACATAGTTTTTGAAAAAAAGTTTTAATATAAATTATGAGAAGTTAAACAATAATTTGTACTCTGACTCTTTCAATCCGCTTTTAAAACTCTCCTCTCTCCCGGTTGTACCGTTCTACAGAGCTTGCATCAATCATTGCTTTTGAGCTGTATTACCTTCCCTTTTAACGGTGCCCATCTCGTTTCAATCCTCCATTCCTCCTTTCCCCGGTATAGGGTTTTGAAATTTCAACTCCCTCTGTCTCTGCCATGGCGACTTCTGTGAAGAACAACTTGATGCCACCCAATCTGGTTTCCAACCTCCAAGAGACGCTTCTTAGGAGAAAGGACACTGTTGAAGAAGATGAATCCACCAGACCCACATCTTCTTCTCCACCACCAATCCTTGTTGAGTCTAAGCCGGATGAAGATAATACCAAGCCAATTATTTTGGTTACAAATGGTGAGGGGATCGAGTCACCTGGTCTGATTTTCCTCGTTGATGCTTTGATTCGAGAAGGTCTTTATAATGTCAATGTCTGCGCACCTCAATCGTGGGTTCTCTCTACGTCTTGTTCTCTAATATTCATGTCCGATTTCGTTGATTTTATTTCATGGGCGTATGATTTCTTTAACATTTTGTAAATGTCACGAAGTTTTTTGGGTTTTCTCAGTTGGATTATGCTGATTTTCTCAGCTGGATACTTTGGTAACTTAAACTTTTATTGGATTTAAGCGTGTAATGATACTTTGATTTGCCAAAATTAAGGGATAAGTCGGCTTCGGGGCACTCAATGACACTTCGAGAAACGGTGGCTGTTAGTTCCGCAGAATATAACGGTGCGGCGGCGTTTGAAGTTTCAGGTAGGGTTGTTTGCTGCCTTTATAATGTATGCTGGAATTGATGTGCAGACAGTGTTAACAAGGGCGCTAGTTAAGTGCTATTTTGGAAAGGTGACCTTGCATTCAATGAAATTATTTGCATTGTAAGGTGCATCCTGTGCAATGCATTGAATGGAGTTTTCCATTTTTATCTCCTTGATAATAAGAATCCTGTAGATTATGTTTCTTAGTTTGCAAAATGATCTAATCATTTGACCTTAGTTTTTCATTCTATCTTATCTAGGAAATCTTATGACTAATTATCTAATGAACATGTTAATTACATTATATGATTTGTAATTGTGGTGCATCGAATTACTAAGATTGGGTTCATCCCAAATAAGGCTTTTGGAATGCCATGACCAGTGATGATAAATTATAGCTTCATCTTTTTTCATGCAATTTTACCCCATAATCTGTTGCATCATCTGTCTTCCCCTTCACTAGGATCCTTAAAAAATCGGTGAGATTTCCTTTGATAATACAAAGAGATGGTGAGGTTTTCTTGTTGAATTTCGCTAGATGATGCTGGCTTATTTTCTTTGTTTGATTATTGTGCTTCCAAAATCGTGTAGATGTGTACTTTGTTTCCCTTTTAACTTGTTGCCTTGTTTTGTATGTATATGGTGGTTCAAGAGGTTTAGAAGCTATTGCTTGTTCTGTCTATTAGGGACCCCTGTTGATTGTGTCTCGCTAGCATTATCTGGGGCATTGTTTTCTTGGTCAAAACCTATGATGGTATGCATTTGTAGTATCATAAATTCAGAAAAATAACAATTCTTTGTTTTGTTGCTGATCAGCTTTGATGTGATGCTCAGGTGATTAGTGGAATCAATAGGGGATCGAGTTGTGGTCATCACATGTATGTGTATTTGCTTCTCTGTTTATGTCTCTCTAGTCTACATGGATGTGGAATATTGGTATCTGTTTTGGCATCGGTCACAAATATATCAGTATCTCACATATTAGACAACATATATCGGAATCGGATATATCAGAGGAAAAATATTTTCAAAAATTGCCACTTGATTAGGCTATATCATTATATCACGATATATTATTGATTCAGAAATATATCGGGATATTATCATGGTGTCTAAAAATATTGGTATCAAAGAGGCCCCAATACCGATATATATATAAGCCGATATTTACATCCATGCAAGTCTGTCTTTTTTTCCCAAAAGAATTATAGCATGGACTTACGTTGAATTTTGTTAAGCGGGTCACCCATCAATTTCCTATCATTTTAATGAACTTTCAAAATTCTAGAGATATATGGAACATTTATTCGAAGTGATGAAAATGTAAGGCTGTGGTAAGACAACCTATTTCTTTAGGAGCTAATGCAATGCAATGTTATCAAGAACCAGCACCTTTTTTTTTGTTGATAAAATCTCTTCTCATGTGTGTTATTTGCAGTTGATTTGGTTGTTCTGGGTTATTATACAGGTTTTACTCCGGTGTTGTCGCTGGAGCAAGGGAGGCATTGCTTAATGGTGTGCCATCGATTTCAATTTCTTTGAATTGGTGAGTTGTTAATTGTTTTCCTATTCAATCGCAGTTTGTTTTCTTCAAGATCCACAATTGTTAGTTAGTCAAATCTTATAAAAAATTCTGATTTAATTTCAGGAAGAAGGATGAAAGCCAGGAAAGTGATTTCAAGGATGCTGTGACTGTCTGTTTACCAATAATTAATGCAGCTGCTCGGGATATAGAGAAAGGAGTATTCCCTAAAAGTTGTTTATTGAATATAGAAGTTCCTACATCTCCATTAATGAACAAGGTGGCTGCCTTCCTTCAGAAAGTGTGTGTTGACTGAAACATGTAAAACAGAGAAGAAATTATTCTTCTTATTATGAAAATTATGATAATTTGCTATTCTTGATCTAGGATCTAGAGATAGTGTTTACGCTGCACTTGCTTGCTATTCTTTTCAGTTTCACTTGCTAGGGATACGGACACGCTGATTAAAACTTATAGCTTAATTATAGATATATAATATAATTGAAAAAAATATTATTTTATAGTAAATATACTATAAAAATGTATATTTTTTGTTTCATCATTCGAAATAAAATTCACAGAAAGAATCAATACGCAAGTGAGCCAACATAAAAAAGTTATGTTGTGAGATATCTCACATAATGAAAAGAAAACAATGGGGATTACATTTTTAATTATTTCTAAATTATTAAATGGCTTCAATTTTTTTACTAATTTTCAGAAAATTTCATAAAATCCTATGTGCCCAAAACATGTTGGAGTCAAAAATATTCCAACACGCCTTGGACACTGATACTTAGCCCGAAAGAACTGCTGGTGCTTCTTAGTTTAGAGAGAAGAAAGCTTTAATTTAGAAACGGGCCTAGCTGGCAAACACTTCCTGCTCCCATCTTTTACTGAATAAGTTTGAATCTATGATTTTGCTTTTTAAGGGTCTCAAATTGACCAAGCAAAGTTTGTGGCGGCACGTTCCATGGTGGCGAACCATTTCGGCTCAAGGGCATCCATCTTCCAGGCATTTCATGTCCAACCAACAAAGTCTTGGAACTCAGCTTGCACAACTCGGCCGAGATGCCTCTGCTGCAGTGAGTTGCTGTCATATATGGTTATTGTTTGATATTTCCATACTTATTTTCATGTGTCATTACATATTTATTCTAACATGACTTCTCATGTTCCTCAGGGTGCAGCTCGCCGTTTGACTACACAAAGGAAGAATGTTGAAATTGAATCTATTGGGGCTGCGGGGAAACCCGATTCTGTCCACATAGTGAAGAAGTACTTCAGGCTAGAGGTAAGAAACACTTCATTTGCAGGCTTACTGATGTGGAAGCAAGATGCTATTATGCAACAAGACACATTATATATCCTGTTATAAGCAGTAATTTTAATTTGCATAATTTAATTATGTGAGAATAATTTTAGTTGGATTGTAGTTTTTGATGGAGATATTGTATTACATCAGACGTGTTTGAATTTGGTGTTTTTGTAATATATGGGTTTTTTTGATGATATAAAAACCAGAAAGTGAAGTTGAAATGTGCCAAAGATATGTTGGGGCTGGGTTTTGGTTCCCTTAGTTGTCACATTTGAATCCCAAGATCCTATTATTTAGCCAAAAAAATTATTTATTTAATCCATCGACCAAAACTCAAAATGTTTATCGGGACACAACCTAAAAATACCATAAATCGATTGAAAGATGTAAATGAAGGTGTGTCAAATCATAGGACCCAAAAATGTCACGTTCGAAAATGGCTTCAAATATTGACTATACATAACCTCAAACATATGTAAGGAGTATCTATTCTAAAAAATTAGATTATTTGAGCATTATAATCCAAACGAATTATTGCATTAAATTGGAATCAACTTATAAACCGACTTCATACTACATGACCACCTGAATTTATAATACTTAATAGTTGGAACAAAAATTAACAATTTAACTATTGTTCTGATTTACATATAACAAAACTGATATCCAAAATTCTAAAACTACTTCCAAATAGTTATCTCTTTTGTCCAATCACCTTCTAGTATTGCTCCGAGCTCTCCATTTTGAAAGGTTAGTAAAATTTAAGTAAAAGTGAGTCAATTACTCACCAAGGCATAATTTTCATAATTGAATATATATATATATACATAAAAAATGTACCTGAATATAATATGACTAAAATCAGGAAACAATAACATAATTTCATAAACATGTTATGTGTAGTTTGAAGTTGATTATCAATTTTCTTTTTTAAGCTATGCGATATCTAGAATATGTTTAAATCATGATAAAACTTACGAACTAAGGATTAGTGGTGGCATCACCGACAAAAGGGTGAATATCCAAGTTTGGATTATACATGTTTCCTTATAACCAATGGTTATACGCTACTATTCAATACCATTTTTTTTGGTAAGTATATTATTCAATACCCATAGGTGGACTATCATATATATAACCTTGTAGATAGGGTTAAATAACGCTTTTAACCCGCAGATGATTGGTTTGAACCTTAATATTAAGACATGTCATAATATATTGTATCAATTCATTATAATGATCCGTATAAAATCAAATGGAAATCTCTACTTAAATGCAAACATATTCTATATATTTCCTCATGCCAAAGGAAATATCATTGTCATCAAATTTATGTGAGTTTTCTCATTTTTATTTCTTCAAATACTTGTCATGTAGTGAAATCAAATTCATGTAGGTGCTTTAGCATGCATTTTGAGAGCATGTAGGAACAGTAATATGTGATTTAATAACATGTCGAGCTATCAATACTGGCAAATCAGTATAGTTAAGGTAATTTCACCAATTCACTTCAATTACAAACATGCAGAACTTTTAAGCTTAAAATTCATGAATTAAACTTAATTTATATAATTTTCTCAAGTGTAAAAATATGCATTCACGATTTTATGGTGATTTATACATGTAGAGACATATAATTAAAAATGGAAGACATAAGAATAATATTGTAGAAATTTAACACTTAAATATAATGTGTATGAATTCAAAGCATGCATTTCATAAAAACTTCATGGAATAGAAATAGAATAACATTCATGTAAAATATAAACACTTTAACTATGTAAATATTATATGTATGAGTATTTAAAATAATAAATATTCATAGAGATCAGAAAAAAAATGGCAATAAGAGAAAGAGAGTTTGGATACACTCGTCTTAAGCTTGAAATTGCCCAAAATCGCTTAAATCTCACTTAGATCCTCATTTTCTAGTCTCCTCTCTCTCCTCGTCTCTTCCTTTCTTCTATTTTTCTCTCTTCTTTCTAAAATTGCTGCAAAATGATTAAAATCAACCAAAAGGGCCCTTATATAAAAAATTGGTAAATGTGCACTTGTTAGGCGCGAGTCAAACGCCAAGATGAAAACCATACGACACACGAGTATCCATCAGGCGTGCATCAGGCATGTGCATTTTGCCTCGAACATGCATGGGACGTATATTGGGCGTGTCCAATTCGCCTAACATACGCATGAGGGCCTTAGAGATGTCCTTCAAGTATATCCTTACTATCTAGATTATGTATATACGTACATTAGGTGTTAGTCAAGTGTCACTTGGCCTGATGTGACCCAATTATAAAATTGACTTTAATCTAAAATCCCATTTCACATTGATATTTTTCTTTAATTTAATAAGTCATTATTAAAATTTATAATTTGAGATCTGTACCTCACATTAATTTAAGGTTCTGTGTGCTGAAGTAGAAGCTGCAGGAGGAAAATGAAAAAATAGAGAAAAAATGTCGGGGGCCTGGAAAAGGGAAAAGAAAAAGGAGAAGGCAAAGAAGGAAAAAACAGGGGAAAAAGGACTCGGAAGGGGAAGAGAGAGATTAAAAAGAAAAAATAAAAGAAAGTAGAAAGAAAAAGGAAAATGAGAAGGAAAAACAAAATATATGGTTAAAGAAAATGGAAGGGGAATTTTCTACGTGCTAGTGGAATTGATATTTGGGTTATTAGACATTTTCAGTTTTCTATTCCTTATTTACTTTGATTCCACATTTCTATAACCATGCCATTGATTGTTATTTGGCTTCTATTGGCATATCATCATT
This sequence comes from Nepenthes alata, assembly GCA_028571085.2. NCBI lineage: Eukaryota > Viridiplantae > Streptophyta > Magnoliopsida > Caryophyllales > Nepenthaceae > Nepenthes > Nepenthes alata. The sequence goes on from JAOVVI020008391.1 coordinate 7,975, forward strand.
TATTCATTCCCTCCAAATATTGGAGCTTATCATCAGTCTTATGATGTTGGATATTTGTTGTATTCCTATGATTTCATATGGTAACTTGAAATCCCTGTAATAAATTATATGGTTTTATCATCAAAATGAATTCTGGAGCCACACTGCAATTGGCTCCATCCTATCTATTTTGCGGCTGGAGGATTAGCCCAGTCCATGGGTTGTAACCATTGATAAAAATATCAGTTGATATGTATTGATATTGAACCTGTCAATATCGCAAAAATACTGTGATATGCTATTATATCAACGATTTATTGATCGATATTCAACATATCAGGCGATATACCTGATATTTGACTAATATATCGTCAAATATGTCCCTGTTATCTTCCGATTTTTATGATTTTTTCTCCTAATATAACTAATGCCTATACATATTTCCCGATATGTCTGATTTTGATATAGCCACAACCAAAACTGATATTTTCATCTGTGATTATAACCTAGACATGTGATGACACAATGTAAAACTAATTGACTAGAAATGTTATTCTCGACGTGGTATATTTTTATTACCTTATGCCTGGGAGTTGATTCATTGTATATTTGTTTCCTTTGTGTTCGAAGCTGAGAAAACTACTATTCCATCATGTTTATTTGGCCCTCTGGCAACTGATGCTGTGGTTATCTTACTGAGTTATTTGTAGCTCATTCTTCATTCAAAATGGTAATGCATGGGGAAGTTTGAGGGAGAGTTTTTAGACTCATCCCATACTTCCAATGTTGATGATTTTATCCTTTCAATTTAGATGGTTTGGATTATAAAATAGGTCAAATACATTATAATGTGTTATAATTGTAACCTTTCAAGTCACTAGGATGAGGTCCTCACCATTGTGAGTACGAAACCTTGGGAGGACTAGGTTTGAAACGCGTTTGAGTTGGTCAGGACTAGTGTCCACTGTGCAGTGGAAGCATGGACATTTAGTTTATTTTGAATGATGTATTTGACAGAGTATTAAATTTTAGATATGGAACTCGTAGCAGTATAAAAATGTCTTAGATTGGCTAAGAGTTCTATATAAAAAGGAATAAAGCCATATATTTCTGTCTTTGGATCAAATCTGGAGAATTGGAACCCCATGCGGCAGTGTTTCTTCAATTTACTAAAAATGGGCTGTTTTACCTGTTTTGGTAATTGATGAGCTGTTTCACTTGTTAAACTTAAGCTTTATAGAGATAAAAAAGTTAAGATAGATGAGTAGAGTTATACTAAAAGATATAAAATTAAAAGTTAAACTTTTTAAAGACAAGATGCTGGAAGGACGTTTAAAATATAGGCAAAAGAAAGCACTTGCAAAGAAATGTGAGTTAATTGTGATTGAAGGAAAGAAAAAATATAGCCCTAGGAAAATTTGGTGCGATGTGGTGGTAAAAGATGAAGTAAAATAGCTTGTACTTTGGAAGGATATTATATTAAATCAAATAGAATGACAAAAATAGAGTCTTACGGCTGACCCCTAATGGAACATGCGCCTTTATTATTATTGTCGTCGTTGTAATACTTGCTGCTTCCATCAATCAGTTAGAACCTCACGAAGAACTAAACTCTTAGAAACAAGGATTTCAATGACATTGAGGACATATATAATGAGATTCTCACTGAAACATGCGCTTTTATTATGCTGCATCAAAACGCACCGGAGATCCCTTTTCTTTTAATATCTGAAGTACATTTTTCTATGTTACATATGCCTGGACTTTGCTAGCTGTTGACAGGGTTTAGATTATTCCTCTCTTTGTCGACAATGCTAATCATTTGCTTGCGTTTCTAATGGCAGTTTCTTGACAAGGAGCATGAGGGCATGGACGAAGATCTAGACATTAAAGCTCTTGAAAATGGATTTGTAAGTGCACAAGTTTCATTTGTGGGTATTTACTTTTATAATGGATTCACTCTTGAAAATGGTTTGAAAATGTTTAAGTGATGTATTGGAATGTATTTTTCTGTGAGAAGGGTTAAAATATTATTTTTACAGTAATTCCTCCTGTCATTTCTGCATACTAATACCTGAAAATTTAGTCTCAACTCAGTTTTCACATATTTAAAGTGACCAGCCAAACAATGAGATATTAATTCTCAAATTTATTATCGTTTTACTGTATCACCTGTTAATAGATAAAAACACAGAGATGATATTACGATATATTGGCCGATATTTTATTATCAGCTTACAAATCTGTGAAGTTTTTCCTCCTATTATATTCGATATTAAAAATATTATCTGATATGTCTGAAAATTATTTTATTTTATTTCTGCATCTCACCATTTTTGATCCTTCATTCACTTGAAATAACAGGTCTCTGTTACGCCCGTCTCTCTTTCTCCTCACTTTGAGTCGGACTCTCAAACCAGTGCTGCAGAATGGATCATCTCCGCCATTAACGAGGACCGGTAAAAGCTTCCTTGCTTCCAATTTTTCAAAATCTCGACATCGTTCTTTTATTTCTTTATTCTGGTTTTACATTCCTGGTTTTCATTTTTATTACGCTGTTGTTTGCTTACATTGGTCGTGGAGGACGGATGCAGTGCGTCCAGTTCGATTTTACATGCTTGGCATGCTGTAATGTTGCCGGGCTTCTCTTGTTTCTTTCTAACCCGAGAGAAAAACTTAAGCTGGTGTGTCAATATGGCGGCGGCGGCGGCAGCCGCGGTGGTAGTTGGGTGGTGTTATCATCTCAAATTATGCAATTGTGTGTGTGTGCTTATTTTTTTCTAGATGTCTACATGAATCTTTTCCTATGCCTCGACGTTTCGATCAACTTGACATTACTTAAATTAAGTAATTTAAGTAGTTATTTAATTATTTTTATTTATTTATTAAATTTTTAATCCTATTGCAGTTATCGATGTATAATATTCAGGTAAATTTTTTTATTAGTAAGTGTTTGTGGCCAGTAGTAATGAGTCTTAAAAATGATTTTTTATTTAAAAAATGAAAAGATATTTTTTGAATTTTAATTGTAGCCTTTTTGCTGATTAGAATAATATTTTTAACTTATTTTATTATATGCGTGAAGCTTGAAATATATGAAAAATATTTTTCCATGTATATCAAATAAGAAAATTGTAAACTATTTTTTATTAAAATATTTTTTGATGAATAAAAGATGGGTGTTGAATTTGGCAATCATCAATAATAATATGTTACTAAAAGTTTCATAATACTGGTGAAATAATTACAAAAATTCGGTTATTGAATTATTTATTATTATTATATTAATTAATTTATATTTATATTTATATTTATATATTTATTTAAGAACAACTCACCTTACTTTGTGGGTTTTAGTCAAATTTGGGAGACATGACATTATTAGTGAAAAATCATATTGTTTATTTAGTGGTATATATAGTTATATTGAAATTGTTAAAAGTAAGAGTAAATTTTATCATATTTTAATTTCAATATTTATATTTTTTCTCTTTATACCAAAATTAGTAATTTTAGTAAAATTAAGTATATAATTAGATATATAAATAATATTATTTTATTTAATATGTTAAAGTTTATAATAATAATAATAATTAAATTTATGATTATAAATCTAATTGTGAGGCACCAAATTGCTCTTACTAATTATTATAATATGTCCAAATAAATATATTTTTGTTTAGGTTGAAAAAAAATATTGGAGCAAGTGAGGTTTATGTGTTGGGATTCCTTGGGACACACATACATTTTTTATCAGTTATTAATTATCAAATACTGTATGAGTATAAGAAATAAAATTATATATAATAAATTATATAAAATTATATAATTATATTTAATATAGAATAATCTTTCTTAATCAAAAAAAATTATAAAAATTATTTGATTATAAAAATAATTTTTTTTGGATTTCTTAACATCAACCTCTGTGAATGATTGGTTGAATAAAAAAACTTAATATTCTTAATAACCCATCACATAAGAATACATCATAAAAACAAGCAATCAGAATATAATAAGTTTTAAAAATGAAATTAGAGTAACATATCCAAAATTGGTAAAGAATAAAAATGTAATTGGATATCAATTGGATATCGAATATTTTATGATTTTTTTCTTTTTATATGGTGCTCATTGTGTTGAAAAATAATCTCTTCTGACTTAAAAATTGCACAGGAATCTTATACCCAATTTCGTCGCACATGCACCCTTTGGGTGTCAATCAGGCTTGCACTTTACGCGCGTGCATCTTTCAGATGCGTTTAAGTCATACCCATTTTATTATTTACGCATATTTATCTTTTCATGTACTTATCAAGCACTGATATTTTTGTTATTATGAATGAACACTGCTCAAACATCGATTAGACGTTATATTCTGTGACACTTTAATTATTTACTGTTGTGAATCTTCATAGTAAAATTGAATAAAATTCATGAATAATTTATTTATTATGAGTGAAACTTATAAAAAAATGACCAAAAATTTAATATTATGATAGGGTGAACCGGGTTTGAGCAAGACACCTTGAGTTAATTAATAATAGGGCAAGTTTGTTTGATGTTATTTGTTGTGAAATCAGAGGACAGAAGATTTGGGAGAGTATTGCTTCTTTTCCAACTTATAAACAACCAATTATTATTAATAAAATACATGGAAAATATTGTATTGTTTAGTTATATCAATTAATTATTAGTTGAAATGTAATTATCACGAATTTTAATGACCAATCAAATTATGTTTAAAATAATTATCTTTGAAAAAAATTCAAATAATTAAAATTAAGTCAAATCAAATAGTCAAATAAATGATTTGATATATGCTGGTCGGGTTATAATTTAATTTTTTTAATTTAAAATCTATATTTAATTTGGTTGTAATTTATTAAGTCAAATCCAACCAAACCAAACTAAATAATGTATACATATTTATATGTATATATACAATAAATTGAATAATTTATTGTAAATAATCATATCTATTTTTACTATATTTTTTAATAACTTTTATGATAAAAGGTTAATTTTTTTTTTTAAATATTTTATTATTATCTAAATTATTAGATATTTTTATTTGTTATTAGCATTAATTATATTTCAGACAAATGCTCAAACGTTTGGATGATGTTGTAAAGCATGAAGAAATTATATTGAATAATATATATATATATTATATTTTATTATTTTAATGTCATTTTCTATTAAATAGTCATATTTTTTTCTCATCAAAGTATTATATACCAAGTTTAATACGATTGATATCATAGATTGATTTGTGTGCTTCTGTTATTACTTATTTATATTCTCCGATTCTTAGTATATAATTTGATCTTTCTACGATCAAATATCAATTTGTGAAAAGCCTTCGATGACTTTCTTATGAAAACATCAATTTTCATTTAGATATGGACGATATCTCTCTATTCTTCGTGATATTGACCGTATTTTAGTTGGTTGGTCTGATATCATAAGTTATAAAAAAAGTATATTACAGCATATCTAATTAGTAAATTTTTAATGATCGAGAATGGATGTTCGTGAGATTATTTTTAGAATATATAATATTATGATGTTTTATTATAATTTAATGATTCATAATATTAACTTTTAATTTTTAATTATTTCAATGCTTTAATTTATATTGTATCTAGCCGATGATTTTGTTGTGTTGATAACGCTTAAAGTCTAATTATTAAAATTTGGAAAGCTAGTTTTAATACCCTTATTTTTAATTGAGATATTTTTCCTTATGAATAATATTATAGCTTGAATTTTAATATTTAACTTTTAATTTCCTATTCATTCAATGTTTTAATTTATATATCGTATCTAACCGATGATTTGATTTTGTTGATAATGCTTAATTTTGGTTATTAAATTTTAGAAAGTTAGTTTTGATACTCTGATTTTTAATTGTAATATTTTTTATTATAAATAGTCTGAGATTATATAGTTGTTGATTTTTTGCCATTGTTGAGTATGGGCTGTCTAATAATTTTTAATATAGGTTTGCATTTTGACGTTAATTTCAGTTAAAGTTGGTAAAAAAAATAATTTAATTTTAAATTTTAAAGATAAAAAAATAATTTAACTTAATTATAGATTAAAAATTTATAATTTAGATTTTGGGACCAAAAACCTAAAATTTGTCATTAGTTTTTGATAGGTTTTCTACATAAAAATTCGATTGTGAAGTGGCATTTTTAGAACAGCCTGCATTATTAATTTTATTATAAATATATAAATTTTTTATTTTAAAAAA
>JAOVVI020008392.1:1298-14215 GCA_028571085.2 Nepenthes alata
GGACTCTAAAAGTCCTGGATTCAGCCCCCTGGAGTTAGAGGAAGATTATGAAGCATCGCCCCTTTATGCACTCTCATTCCATCAAGATTATTGGTGATGGCTCTGATCCGTTTCTTTGGCATGATAACTGGCACCCTTTGGGCCGCTGAGTATGGTTAGTTATGACCGTACTCGTTTGGTATCGGGTTTTCCATGGAATGTAAAGGTTACCAACATAATCAGAAATAACCATTGGCTCTGGCCTAATCCCTATGATCAGGAAATATCTCGTCTTGCGGAGAACATGCCCCCTTATCTTCCTACCATTAATCAAACAGACTCTGTGAGATGGGACGGAAAGCTGATGGAAAATTTTTGACAAGATCCGCTTATTTTCTTATCCACTTACACAAGCCGAATCTGAGCTGGACTAACTTAGTTTGGGGCCCCTTCCATATCTCTGCTCACGCTTTTACTCTTTGGCTGGCCATTAGAGGTAGGCTTAGTATCCTTGATCGCATCCATGGTGTTCCAAACCTTTCTTCTAAATGCATTTGATGCGACTCGGGTGATGAAGATCATGAGCATCTTTTCTTTTCCTATCCCTTCTCTAGATCCTTATGGACCAAAATCCAAAGAAAAGCGGGAATTCAATGGCCTTACCCCGAGTGGCAACAAAACATCGATTGGGCTGCCCAAAAATGGAAAGGGAAGTGTTTTATGGCCCGGTCTAAACGTCTTTCTCTTGCAGCCACGGTCTACTTCATTTGGAAGAATCGTAACAATCGTATTTTCTAAAAATCCTCCCCACAAGATAGTTCCTAGATTTTTTGTTTGGTAATCAATGTCGTTCGAAAAAATTGAAGACATCCTTGGAAGATGACAGGTGTGCATCTGGATTGCACATGATTCGTTGGAACATATAAAAAAATTATTTTTTTCTTCTCTGTCCTTGGGCTCCCTCCTGGCTACCAGCTTTTCGGGTTATCCCTTTTCCCAAGTTGTTATTTCATTTTGTTGCTTTTACCGCCTTGGCCTATGTAGTAAGATCAAGCTTTGGTTTGGTTTTGTGTTGGTACTCGAGGTTTGCATCGCGTCTATGATTTTACCTCTAAGTCAAAAAAAAATATACCCTTTTTTTCTTCTCTGTGCTTGGGCTCCCTCTTGGCTGCCAGCTTTTCGAGTTAGCCCTTTCCCCCATTTGTTATTCCATTTTGTGGCTTTTACCACCTTGGCCTGTGTAGTAAGGTCAAGCTTTGGTTTGGTTTTGTGTTGGTGCTCGAGGTTTGCATCGCGTCTATGATTTTATCTCCAAGTTAGAAAAATACTTGGAGATCAATCATAGGTTGAATATTTTTCCCTTTATTAATTCATCTTTAAAAAAAATTTCTTTCTTTTCCTAGCCAGCCTTGGCTAATTGTTTGGGCTTTCTATTCTTTTGCCCTTCCTTGCATTGTCTTCACACACACACATTTGCCTCAAGAAAAAGAAATAAAATCTGTGTTTTTGGACGATCTGGCTCGATGGTTTATTCAGTTGTAGGTTTCTGTTGCATTTTGGGGTTTTTCCACTGGGTTGAAGATGCTTTCGTTTGTTTATGAAGCTGGATAATGTCATCTAGATGCTGATGCAATTCCTATTTTATATGGGGCTGCTGATAGTTTTGTGGAAAAGTTTTAATTCTTGCTGCTTCCTGGAAGAATGCCAAAATTGTTTGAGCTTTTCCTGTACTGTTTGTGATGTTGGGGTTTGAATGCCTTTTGTGCATTCGATGTAGGGCATGATCCAGCCTTATTTGCCATTGGACGTGGTCCAATGTGGTCACATGTTGCTGGTGCTGTTTGGTATTACAGTTTCCCGTGTTCGTGCTTGGTGAGTTTGAGATTCTGACTGTATGTGTATTTGGGCCGGGTTGTTTTTGGCCATTTTAGATGTTGCTCATCTAGTTGTTTTTTGTGTTGTTGTTTCGTTTGATTTCATGAATTGGTTCATGGTGATGCTCGGGGAATGCCCTAACTTGTTCTACCTCTAAGTCGGCAAAATACTTGGAGTTAAAACATTTATTTTGTACTTTCTTGAATTTTAAATTTATTTACTTACTTATCCAAAAAAAATCTATCTCAGGTGTGTAGCGGATGCTCTATCTCGAGAGTTTTTCTAACCAATTTTACATAGTGGAAGCCTTTTTCGGAGTTTATCCAGTGATTTTTCCTTTCGGCTTGTGAATGGTTTCCATGTTAAAAATATTATACAATCTTTTGTTCCTTATACCCTACTAAATTTGTGATTGTCGATAACGGGGTGGGTTCAGATTTTTCTATCGTGTCAGATCTGGGCTGTGTGTGAATCTGAGTATCGAACCCCTACAAGTGGTATCAGAGACAGGTTGTAGACCTTCAGCTTGATGGTGTTATCGTCGAGGAGCTTTCCATTTAGTGTGGCGCAATAAGGAATAGTAAAAGCACAGTGGAGCCAGCTGGGGCAAGGGCGGAGCTGTGCAGGGCCAAGGTAGAGAAAGTAGGGCTAAGAGCGGAGCTGAGGTGGCCAAGGCGGGTTGGAAGGGAGAATTATTCGACCATGGAGAGAAAGCTGAATGGTAGTTGGACTACTTCAGGTTCAATGGAGCAGAAGAAGGTATCGTTCAGCTTGTAGAGGCCGACGTTGGGATCCTAGTTGAGGGGAAGCTGCCGAAAGCAGGCGATGACGGTCGTCGGGAAAAGGTAAGATTTTTTTCACAAGGTCGTGAGGAAAAGTTTGTTGAGTTTGGTCACTCTCTTGTGGGTGACTCAACAAACAAAAGCGTTATTGGAGGAACACATAGGATTTGTGTGATATTCCAAGTGTTACAAACTGGTTGCAGCAAAGACTAAACGGCCATTTGTCAGAAAAGGAAAACTTTAGAGGATGACCATTTGCCAGTTGGGCAAATGTTAGTGAGTGGCAAATTGACTGGTCGGGCAAGTAAAAGGCCGGTGAACGGAAGGTTGATCGGATGAGAAAAGTATCCAATAAATATCGTGTTGACTGGACGAAAAAGTGCAAGGTTGGGGCGAGATTGTCCGGTTGCGACAAAGTGCCAGGTTGGGGCAATTTCGCCTGATTGCGCCAAAATGCCCGGTTGGGGCAAAATGTCTGCTTGCGCCAAAATGCCCGATTGGGGCAAAATGGCCAGTTGCGCAGGAAATGTCTGGTTGCGTAGAAATGACCAGTTGTGTGGAAATGGTCGGTGGCATCAAATTGGCCAATTGGGTGGAAATGACCGGTTGGAGCTAAGATGACCATTTGCCGGTTAGGCAAATTTCGGAGTGGCCAATTTGTTGGAGTGGCGAATTCGCCAGTTTAGATTTCGGTATGCTTTTGGCAAGTATGCTTTAGCCAATTTGGAATTCCAGTATGCTTTGGCAGGTTTGGAATTCCGGTATACTTTGGCTGGTTTGGAATTCCTGTATGCAATTTGGCCTGTATGTATGCAGGAAAGGCCGGTTTGACAGGAATGACCGGTATGCATGGTTTGGCCGATTTGGAATTCTAGGAATTTCAAGAGAGGAATTCTAGGAATTTCAAGAGAGGAATTCTAGAATGAAATTCTAGAATGAGCAAGGGCCGGACGATCAGCAAGTTGTGTTGGGTAAAGAGACTAATGAAGACCGAGGATACTAAGTGATGCCAAGGATAGCTTGTCTAGAATGCTGGCAGTTGATTGTGTACAGCAGTTGACTTTCTAGAGTGGGTAAATTTTACAGAGCAGGTAGCTGTCATGCAGAGTATGCGCCGTCCGTGTAGAGAATAGGTTGACCTACAGAGCATTCCTTTTTGGTGAAGCTCGGGAACTGGTGAGGTTATGAAAAAAGGCAAGTTTGGAGTGATAATTCATCTACAAGAATCAAATCTTGTGAGCAGATTGATTTAGCGCTGGGGTCTTTATAAAGAACACACCAAGCGTTTCAGGAGACAAGCAGAATGGAATGCAAGAGGCTAGCGGCCGCAGCAGCTGCCGCGGTGCGATAGATGGTTATCTATTACCACACTTATAAAATCAGTGAATAGAGTGCACCACTAGTGAGAGGAATGAGAGAAGAAAAATAGAGAGATAAGAGGGATTAAGAGTTTTCTTACTCTAGAGTTATTTTTCCTGTTCTGTTCCCGGGTGTGTAGTAGATATTGTCTCAAGGATTTTTGTAACTAATTTCACATAGTGAAAGCCTTTTTCAGAGTTTATCCCATGGGTTTTTCCTTCAGCTTGTGAAGGATTTCCACGTTAATAATATTGTGCAATCTTGGATTTGATGGCGTTATCGTTGAGGAGTTTACCGTTTAGTGTGGAGTAGTTTAATAGGTAAAATAATTTCATCCTTTGGAAGGAAAGGGTGAGGAATATTTTGACCCGAAAAAAAATAGTAAAAGCACTTCAGAGGAAGGAAGACAGGCAGAGAACATGACGGAAGATGAGGGGCAAGACAGGAGTGATCTGACTAATTACACGATTAAGTTGTGTTTTGCGGATAACACTCTTCAGGAGGTTATTAGCTTGTCGGACCCAGTAGAGGTCTGGGAGAAGCTTTAGAGCCGATACAAGTCCAAATCCTTGACGACGAGGCTGCATGTAGCGAAGCAGTTCTATGGCCTGCGTCTGTCGGAAGGAGGAAGCTTTGAGAAGCACTTGGACAAGTTCAATCGGATTATGACGCAAATATCAGCCCTTAATGAGAATATCAAGGAGGAAGACAAAACGTTGGTGTTGCTGGCGTCCTTGCTGGCCTCATATGATCACATTGTCACGACGCTGCTATTCGGGAAGGACACGCTCAATCTGGATGAGGTCATATTTCCCTACTTATGAATGAGTCAAGGCGGAGGGAAAGCGGCGAGGCCTTAGGCTCTGAGCCAAGTCTACTTGTGGCGACTAGCAACTGGAGATGAGGAAAATTGAGGGAATGAGGTGGAGGCGGCAAATCGAAGAGGAGCAATAGCCGGTTCAAATTTCAGGAGAAAATATGCTTCCATTATGGTAAGAAGGGCCATATAAAGCGGAACTATCCACAGAGGAAGCAGGAGAAGGAGGGAAAAAGTGATCGTCAGGAGAAACTGGATCATGATAATGATTAGGAGACTGTCGCTTTCTATGGAGACCTCCTGGTTGTCCACGTAGGGGAAGCACAGAGCCTACCATGCTAGAAGACGAGTTGGGTGATGGACAGTGAGGTCTCACACCATGTGACACCGAGAAAGTTCCACTTCATGAGTTATACGCCCGTAGACCATGGGGTATTGAAGATGGGTAACGGTGTCTCGTTAAGGGTTGTTGGCATCAAGGATATTTGCTTGAGGACAAGCAACGAGAACAAGCTCGTGCTAAAGGGCATGAGACATACCCCAAAATTAAGGTTGAATGTGATTTTAATCAGAAAATATGATGAAGAAGGCTTCGAGACAACGTTTGGTGACGGCTAATGGAAACTCACCAAAGGCACTTCAATTATGGTAAGGAAAAGTAGGAGATTAGATCGGTACCTGATGAAGGCTCGGGTTGCCAAGGAAAATTCCTAGGTGATCAACGGGAGTATTGGTCAAGGTGGCAGGAGGAGGTTGCCAAGGTGGAGTGTAAAAGAGAATGATTCAACCGCGGAGAAAAAGCTGAAAGGTAGTGGGACTACTCCAAGTTCAGGGAAGCGGAAGAAAGTATTATTCAGGCTTGTAGAGGCCAACGCTAGAATCCCAATTCAGGGGAAGCTATCGAAAGGCAGGAGATGACGATCGCTGAAAAAATGTGAAGGTTTCCACCACAAGGTCGTGAGAGGAAGTTTGTTGGATTTGATCACTCCTTTGTGGGTGTCTTAATAAACGGGCACATTGTCAGATCACACAGGATTTGTGTGATGTTTGAAGTACTGAAAACTGGTTGCAGCAATGACCAGTACGAAATTGACCGGTCGGACAAGCAAGAGGTCGATCAATAGAAGGTTGACCGGCTGAGAAAAAAATCTGATCAACATTCTGTTGACCGCTTGAGAAAGGCCGCGACGTATGCAAAAGTGACAAGTTTGGGTGAAATTGCTGGGTTGCGGCAAAGTGGTAGGTTAGGGCAATTTTGCCTAGTTGCGCCAAAATGCCCGGTTGGGGCAAAATGCCCGGTTGCGCAGAAATGGCCAGTTGTGCGGAACTAGCCAGTTATGCGGAAATGACTAGTTGCATAGAAATGGCCGATTGCACGGAAATGGCCAGTTGCACGGAAATGCCCGGTTGTGCGGAAATGGCCAGTTACACGAAAATGCCCGGTTGCGCAAAAATGACCAATTGTGCGGAAATGGCCGGTTGTAACAAATTGTCTGGTTGGGCATAAATGACCGGTTGGGCAAAATGACCGGGTGGAGCCAAGGTTACCATTTGCCGGTTGGGAAAATCTTGGAGTGGCAATTTGCTAGAGTGGCAAGCCAAGAATTTATCGGTTTTGTTTTACCGGTATGATTTTACTGGTATGGAAAAGGCCGGAATGGTTTTGTCCAAGAATGGTTTTGGCCAGTTTGGAATTCTGGTTTGTAATTTCGGTTTGGTTGGTCGGTATGCAAGAAAGGCCAATTTGGTTGGAATGGCCGATATGCAAGGTTTGGTCAGTTTGGAATTCCAGGATATCCAGGAGAGGAATTCCGGAATAGACAAGGGCCGAACAGTCAGCAAGTTGTGTTGGTTAAAGAGACTAGTAAAAATCGATGACACTAGGTGATGACAAGGATAGCTTGTCTAGAATGCTGACAGTTGACTGTGTAGAGCAGTTGACTTTCCAGATGGTAAGTTTTGTAGAGTAGGTAGCTGTCATACAGACCATGCGCCGTCCGTATAGAGAGTGGTTGACCTGCAGAGCATGCGTATTTGAAGAAGCGTTGGAACTGGTGAGGTCACACGAAAAGATATGGTTGACGTGACAAATTATCTATAGGATTGACCGGGTGAGTAGATAGAAATTTGGAGCTAAAGTCTTTATAAGGGCGTGCCAGGCGTTTCAGGCAAAGTGACAGACATACACACAAGGGAGAGAGCGACAGGATAGTAGCAATGCAACAGAGAGTGAAATGGAACTCTTAGAATTCACTGCTTGCTGCCACACTTGTAAAATTAAAGAGAGTGGAGTGTACCACCAGTGAGAGGAATAAGAGAAGAAAAACAAAAACATAATAGCGAAGGAGAGTTTGCTCTGGAGTTATTTTTTCTTATTCTGTCTCGGGTGTGTAGCGAATATTCTATCTTAGAGATTTTTGTAACTCATTTTACATAGTGGAAGTCATTTTCGGAGTTTGTTCCGTAATTTTTTCTTTCGGCTTGTGAAGAGTTTATACGTTAAAAATGTTGTACAATTTTTTGTTCCTTATGCCCTATTAAATTGGTGATTGTCAACTGACGAGGATTCAAATTTTTTTGCTACGCCCGATCTGGGTTGTGTGTGAATTCGTGTGTCGAACCCCCATAAAAAAAATATCTACTGGGCTCTACCGTGAGATCCCAAATCATTTTTACAAATTGACCTTCTTTCCTATAGTCCTTTTTAGCATGAACTATGGACACTTACATTGCAATTTGAAGTGCAATAGACCTTTGATTGCTGGTTGGGGGAGGGGGAGGCAAGGGACCGTGTTTAAAGCATGGAACCTTGATTAGCCGCCTTCACTTGAGCTGGGGCAGCTGCAACGCGTTTATTGTTGTTATCCTTTCGATGTCAATTGGGGTCGTCAGATTCAAAATCTGACGGCTTTAGTTTTTTTTAATAAAAAAAATAAAAAAAATATTAAACTTTTTTTTTTATCAAATTTAAAAAGAATTATAAAAATAATAAATAATAATAATAAATATTTTTTATATATAAAATGTGGTCATAAATGCGTCACAATGGATATGATATCCGTACGCATGGCAGCCCCCTCAATTTCCTTTGCTTAGGGTCAACATGATCCGCCGTTTACTCGTTCGTATACTCTCCACCACCGACTAATTATATTTCCTTCAAATCTTCAGCCTTCTTGCGTCGCTCAGAACTACAAGGGAGAGATGTTTGGGCGAGTATCACATGAATTGGAGATCCAGGTGCCAGCGAGTAAGGCATGGGCACTCTACGGAACACTTCGCCTATCTAAGCTCTGTGAAGAAAAGTTCCCTATTTTTGAAGAGATCAGGCTTGTAGAAGGTGATGGAGGAGTCGGAACTATTCTACATCTTGTAATCGTTCCAGGTATATATACATAATATTGGTGTTCATCTTCAGCCCTGGCCTCTTTGCACTGATCAGAGTTTGTACAGGACCACTCTCGATTTCCTTTTATTTGTTTACATTGCCAAAATGTTCTTAAGTACAGTTTTTCAGAAATGTCATAGAATAGTAATGACTGACCGTAATTTGAAAGATTCAAGTATTGAATCACTGTAATACGCTGTCTGGAAGAAGTGTATTTTAATATGAGCAGCAATGTGGAGCTTCATTTTAACGACTCTAATATGAAAGGCACTGCTGAGCTTCATTTTAGGGTTTTAAGAAGTCAGACTTTTCTTTTGCGATAATCCTGTTTGGCCCAACATCAACTTCCGTGGAGGATTTCAATGTGATTTTCTCAATCAACTTAATTACAATTCAGACTTGATGCAAATGATTATCACACTACTTGTAGCTTGGTACTTAATGACTAATCCATAAAAAAATTCAGGAGTAGAAGGGGCTCATTCTTGTAAGGAGAAGTTTACAAAGATCGATGAGGAGAAGCGCTTGAAGGAATCCGAAGTCATTGAAGGAGGATTCTTGGAACTGGGTTTTACTCTATATCGGATCCGCTTTGAAGTCATAGAGAAAGGAGAGGATGATTCCGCTTGCATTGTCAAATCCACAATTGAGTATGAATTGAATGATGAATTGGCCTCAAATGTTTCCCTAGTGAGCATTAAGTCCCTGGAAGAAATTGCTAAATTAGCAGCAACTTACCTCGCTGAAGACACTTCTACAAATGCATTATAATTGATCAGTTGCTAGAAAACGAAAAAGGAAAAAACAAAATCCTTTTGCTTTTGATAACCGTATTCTGAGGAATCGGTGGACAAGAATGCTTGATCTTGCTTTCTTGGTCATATGATTTTGCCCAAGATGTAATAAATCAATGAAAGCAGTATGCTTTTGTTGTGAAGTCAATAGTACTTCTACCTAAGTTGTTGTGGCAGTATTTCTATGCACTTTAATGTAAGATGTCTGAATAGAGAGTTTGGTCATTTGACATCGATAGTGTTGTCCACTTGGCAATGGCTCAAGCTACCGGAATATACAGTGGGGATTGAATGGTGGAGGCAGAGTTAACCTGCACAAGAAGGATCACGTTGAACCATTTAACACTTGATTTATACTGACTATCGAAATAACTTCACTGAATTGAGCAATACTCAAAACTAGGTCTCATGTGGGTAAGATTAAAGGAAGGGTACGGGGAAGACTTGCTAACGATCAATGTGTTGTCAAGATGGACAAGGCTTTGCTCATCGTTGGTACCGAGTGAAATATATTCAGACCTTAGCTCATACGAGGCATATCACCATAGTGTGATAAGCATTAGCTGAACACATTATAGATAACTCATTTATGGTAGGATCGGTGGAAGGTTATTTATATATATATATGTATTTTTATATATATGTTAATAACTCATTTATAGTAATCTTACGATTACTTTATGAACAGCCTATCCTTTACCTTTAACTCTTTATGCATGCCATTGAACTGGCAAAGGTTTTGACTTATGGTAGAAATTCAGGAATTGACTCCGTTTGCAGCCTAACATTGCTATTTTATGAACAACCTAAGCCTCCAGTTTGAAGTTATCAGAGAGTTTAGTGGGCAGGACAGCCCACCACAAATCAAAACCACCGCCCTCTGGATTGATCATAAACAAGATTCTATCTAGTTTTGATCATCTAACAGTCAAAAACCAATGCCTGGACTCGGGATAAAAAAAAAAGGATGATCCTTACTAGTTATTACATCATCTAAAAGCAACCTCCTTCGTGGAGCTACGGGTGATCTATCTCTTAAAAAGATAGAAATCGTTTTCACTTAATTTGGACCATTTATTTTAAGATGAATGCTTTTATTTTAACTATTTTTTTAAAATAAAACTTGGTTAAATTTAGTTATTTCATTATAACCATCTATTTTAAAATAAATACCCCAGATTAAGAAAAAAAAGAAAGCCTTCATTTTTTTAAGATATGGAGCCCCCCTCGATTCCTACCTCGCGACCATCATTTTTTCTTTTCCCCTTTTTATTTGCTTTAATCCTAGATTCACATTTAGAAAAAGGGTGGTAAGTTTCGTCTTGTCTGGATGAGCATCCCCATTTATCTAACTGTTGAAGCTGCTCGTTAGCTTTATAGCCTTCCCTTCTGAATCATTAGCTAGGGTTTCATACATACCTACATACATATATGTTTGAGCTGATGGCCGTTTCCAGTAGGACATATGAAAGCCAAGTGTTGTCTTGAAAGGTTTGTATTCCGAACAACCGAAGATTTTGGTTGACAGTATATTCAACCATGGATTTTGGCTCTGTATCGTTTGTTTGGTTTCTGATCAAGTTTAATATTTGACTAATGTAATTTAAAGGTTGTTAGTTATCAAAGGAAGTAATATTAAGGAAATAATATTAGTTTGATTTGATTTCAGATTTTAAACGGATAATGTTTTCATAAGATCATAATAATTATGACTTCTTCATTTTCGCTTGTGTAGCCTATAAGTTAGCTCCATGTATAGCTTTTCACGTATAGAATGAACTAAAATTCCTCTAATTTTAACACGCAAGTGCTTGTAGAATTAGATATATGAGGTAAGGGGGAGGAAAGAAAGAACTCAACATACGACCAAGTCTATCAACCTATTTAACCACCCTTACATTGACATGTGAAAAGAGTGATGCTGCATACTTGAGTAATATATGTGTGTTAAATATGAAGTAAATATAAGTAAATGTTCTCCATAACAATATTTTTGGTTTTTTTGTAATTTTACACCTATCAATATATTAATCTCAAATTAATATTCTATTATGTATATTAACCAATTATTACATTTCAGATCACTCCTTTTTGGATTCCTCACTCAATGGGAGGGTTATCAATAGGACGGATAGTGTTTTCGCATGGCAAGCTGGAGTGAAAATATTAAGGGTCACGTGATGGTCATTTGACAGTTACTCCAATGATGAAATTCGTTAGAAATTCACGTGAAATTCGTGCGAGGTGTAGTCAAGCGAAATGCATTTCCAATAAATAAATTATATATGCGCTTGATAGGTGCATAATGGGCACTTGTCACAAAAAGGAAAAAAATTGACACACCTAATGTGTGTCTAAACGGTGCTCTTGTGCCGTTTAACCATTGAGATCACACTTAGATATATGTTTGAATGGCGCTCATGCGCAAACATTGTTATAAAGTTACGCTTGACGCTATTTTAGGGTATTTAAAATTATTTTGTAACATAAGAAATACTGTATGAAAAGAGAAAAGAGAAAAAAGATATAAGAGAAAAATATTTAACATCTAATTAAGATCTTATTCAAATTTTATTTTTTGTTATGGTTAGGTATGTTTCCTTAATGTTATTTTTAGGATGTATTTTTATTTGATTGTTGTATTCTTCTTTAATGGTTGCTATGTATGTTAGCGGTTGTATTTAACCTGTATATAAAGGGATGTCAAAGAGGGTTATTTTGTAATCATCACAATAAAAATAATTTATACTATTTTATAATGGATTTGTTTAGAGTTATTCAGTGACATTTTCCTTGGTTTAGAAATTCTTCACATTAAATATCACTTATGTACAGATATTATTATAAAGTCAAACTCAATATGATTTTTGGATATTCTTTTTTTTTTAGTAAGTAAAATAAATTAAAATAAATGAAAGTTACAAAACGATATTCTAACTCCAAATATTTTGTCAATTTAGAGTTAGAATAACGAGATAGGGTATACCCCGAGTACCACCATGAACAAAACCATAAACCGTGCGAAAAAAGAAAAAAAAAACTAAATGAACAACATCTAAAACAGCCGCATGTATCTCGGCCCACCAAAAACGTACACCAAAAAAAATAATTTTTTCGAGGAAACACCAGTGGGGATAGAAAGCCCAGCACCAACTACAGCCACCCGAAACAGCAGCTATCCACTGCATCATCTATCCATGTTTGGTAAAGTAGCCAGAACAGACTCCCCGAGAATTACTTCAGCCAGAAGTACCAGTGGGCAATGCTGGAAAACCAAGTAGCAAGTCAGTGCAACAAACCAAATCCTCAATGGCACATTGAAGATTGCCCGGCCCAGTATTACAACTGATTTCTGCCAAACATAGGATCAATGCTCAGCACCAGCAACCAATATCAGCTGCACACCATAAACCTGCTTCAGCATAAATGTCTAGCAGCATACCATAAAGGATCACCAATCCAAATCAGAACAAAGCGGGCAGCTCATGGCTCCCACATCAGTTGGCTAGGATCAGCAACTGCTTCCAGCAATATGCTCAATCCCAGCAGCCACAGCCTTCATCAGTGGATCTCAGAATTTGATGTGAATGCCAGCAAACCAGCGTCATCAGCTAACACCAGCAAGCATGTGTCATATGACCAGCAACAGAAGGCTGTCAGATTAAATTCAAGCATGCACCATACCCCCACTACTCAGCAAAGGTAGGGATCAGTAGATTCAGCAGCCGCAGGCTGATTTGAACATCATCCCGGATGGTCCAATGTGGAACTGTTATCTCTATTAAACCACCTTGGCATTAGCAGAAGGTTTTGAACAGCAAGGCTCCTCGACAGGATTAAAGTTCAATCAAGCTGGGAGAACAGGCGATCCTCCATATTAGCAAACCGGCCTCACAAAATGACTTCAATGGTTCTGCAACATC
>JAOVVI020008393.1:0-14215 GCA_028571085.2 Nepenthes alata
CAAGAGTTTAGACATAAATTTTATGCATAATTGTAGAAAAATAGTAAACTATTGCATGCATGCTAAACATAAACAAGATAACTTTAAATTTATGTCATCTATAAATAGTTGAAATAAAAAAATATTTATAAAATGAGAGAAATATTAATAATAAGATAAAAAAGTTTAGAATGTACTTACCTTAACTCTAAATTATTAAAATTTTAGTTTTGATTCACTTAAATTGAGCTTTCTTAACTTCCTCCTCGTCTCCTTATCTCTCCTCTCTAAAATGTACTGAAAAATGATAGACATTTAGCCAAATGTCTTATTTATATGGAAATAGCATTCGAGTCATGATCGGGTATGCGCCCGACACCAAAACAAAATATTGCGGTGCACGAGCGCCGTCTTAAGCGCACCCTGAGCACGGGCCTATTATTTTCTATGCTCAAGCACTAATCAAGCATCCCATAGGCATGAACATTCTGTCTTCCCATGCACGGGCACACGGTAGCGTTGGTTGGGCACCCATCAACATAATGTAATCCAATCTAAATTTAACTTTTGACCTAATTTTTTTTATCATTTGATCTCAATTTTAACTATATTAATTTAATTAATCAAAATTATGATAAAATTTAAATTTGGACCTTACAATTTTTTCCTCTTTATAAAAATTTCATTCTCAAAATTTTACAATCCTTATTGAAGAAACATATGCAAGTACTTCTCTCAGATCTCATCTTCTTTTTCCCATGTGGCTTCTTCATACAAATGATTCATCCACAGGATTTTAACCAACAAAATTACTTTCATCTTATGCACTTGGTTTCTCCTACCCAAAATCTAAATTGGTTCCTCAATATATGTTAAGTCTTCATTAATTATAAACGGTTCATATTCAATAATATGCATCGAATCGCAAACATATTTCCATAGTATCGATACATGGAACACATTGTGAACATCTCTCAAATTCGGGGGTAGAGCCACTCTATAGGCTACTTCACCAATTTTTTCTAAAATTTTAAATTGTTCAATAAATCTTGGTTTTAATTTTCATTTGATCCCAAACCTCAAGATTTTCATTGACGGAGATATCTTCAAAATTATGTAATCGCCTACATCAAAACTAAGTTTCGATCTCTTTCTATCTACATAACTCTTTTACCAACTTTTGACTACCTTCAATCAATCGTCAATCAAACAGATCTTATCGGACATCTCCTGAGTAATGTTCAGCTCCAAAAGTCTCCTATCACCAGTCTCCTCCCATTGAATCAAGGAACAACATTTTTTTCCATACAATGCTTCAAACGAGGCGATACCGATGCTGACTTGGTAGTTATTATTACATATAAATTTTGCCAATGACAAATAATCATCCCAATTGCCTTTCATCTTCAAAATTGAAACTCTTCACATGTTTTCTAATATTTGAATTGCTCACTTCAATTGTTCATCTGTCTAAGGATGATAAGTTGTAATGAATTGCAGATTGGTTCTCAATTCTCAATGCAGATTTTCTCAAAATTTAGAAACAAACCTCAACCCTTGATCTAACATAATTAAAATTTGCACACCATTCAATCTAGCCACCTCATTAATATACAATCTTGCCAATCGATCTCTAGAGAATGTCATTCGTATGGCTATGAAATGAGCTGACTTAGTGAGCCGATTAATAATTACCCAAATAGTATCAAAATTCCTCAATGTCCTCAACAATACCATCACAGAATCCATCGTTATATCTTTTCACTTCCAACTGGGAGTCGACATAGGTTGCAGTAGACCCGGTGGCTTCTTATACTCGACCTTTAATTATTGATATATCACATGTCTTTCCACATAGGCTGCTATATCTCTTTTCATGTTCTGTCACCAAAATAGCTTCTTCAAGCCTTAATATATCTTGTTAAATTTTAGGTGGATTGTGTATTTAGATCGATGAGCCTTATTTATAATTTCTTCCTTCAATTTTCTAATATCCTGCATACATATCCCTTCTAAAACCTCAAAACACTATCGGCTCAAACACTATCGATATAGAGTCCCTATTCAAATCTTCGACAATGTCCATCAAAAGCGGATCATCCATTTGAGATCCTTTAATTTTATTTAAAGATTTTCAGTTGTACTTGAAAAATAAGATAATATCATTCTGGTATCTTGGAAGTACCTTTAAACATCACATTGTTTTATACACTCCAACATCTCCATCTCTTTGATCCTTAAATGAGCTATATGACTTGTTATTCAACAACTCAAAGCATCCACTACCATGTTAACTTTTCCTAGTTGATACTAAATCTCACAATCGTAATAAGAAATTCATCCACCTTCACTGTCTCATATTCAATTCCTTTTGAGAGAATAAATATTTGAGACTCTTATAGTCTGAATATATCAAAAAAATTTCTCCATATAAATAATATCTCTAAATCTTTAATGAAAAAATCACTGCCACTAATTCTAAGTCATGCATCAGGAAATGTTTTCTTGTATATCCAATTGCCTTGACCCGTATGCAATTACTTTCCTATGCTGCATTAAGACACATCCTAATCCAGTTTTAAACACATCACAATAGACTAGGCCTAATGGATATGGTATCTTCTTTATGAAGATACCATAATGGATATGTTATCTAATGACTCACTCAATCTTGCCTAAGAAATGATCAAGTGAATAAGTTCTTCGATAAGCAATGGGAAGCAAACACCACTCATGCATGAAGGGCACTCATGTGCCATTTTTAGCTGTTAATGTGCTTGAGTTTTCCAACGTTTTAACACTAGCTATCAATATTCGAAAGTCAAACATGTTTTTTGAGTACTTTGTAGTGTCATTTTGGAGTAGTATATGAGCATGAGTTTATTTAAAATATTTTGAGCGATGAATTGAGAGAAAAAGGAAGAAGCGAGTAATGAGATTTTGCAAATTCTTTGGTGTTTAATTACATTCATATTATCATCAGTTGAAAATGATTTTTCACATCAAATTCGTATACTTATTTTGTTGCACGATGTTTTACTTGTGAATGTGTATTATCTTATAATCTTCTCAAGTATTTGAGCTAACTATTTGACAATCAATCCCAGTAGAAATTTATTCTCAATTTTGTATGATAAATTTTTTGATGGATCGATCCTAACAGTGACATCAATCATGGTTTGCTCTTTATAGCTTTTCCATCATTCATGATTTCTGTCAAAATATGTTTCAATATAGCAAGCCAAAGATCACAAAAATGAGTTAAACCAACAAAAATCTAGTTTATCATAAAGCTCAAGAATGGAAGGGTAATAATTGATGCCAATATATATTGGTGTTTTGACTTTGGTTAATTAAACTCTTCACCAGTTAAGATCATTAATTTTATAAATAATGGGAAAGATGAAATCTTGAGCGGCTAATAATTTATAGACAATTGTAGACTAACATTATAAAAAACCTAAACAAGTTAAATTCACAAAAACCTTTAAAATGACATTTTGATAATTTACACAATAACTAATAAAGATATTTTTAGTGTCTTATTTTGTTGGATTGTATTTATTTTGACTTTAAGCTATTTATTGATTAAAGAATTGTACCATCACCTTGTTGTTAATTAGTTTTCATGAATTAAACTGATTATAAATGAAGTATAAAATGTCCGTGTTAAATTTTATAATCATTTGATTTGTTTTACATCATTTTGGTGTGCTGTTTGACTAATATTTGAGCTAACATTCGAACATTGCACTATAGCTGGCTAGCATTTGATTACTATTTGAATGTTGATGCATTGATAGCCAGATCATGTAATCCCTATCGGGATTTCCTATTGTATGTTGCATTTGATTATTGTAGACTCGTTAATCAAGAACATTAGTATAGAGATCTTTATATTATTATTACATTACTTGTTCTCCATAGATCAATGGATCTATGGACTGATTGACTCACTATATGACCAATGTGCGATGCAGTGTTCAAGTGCCATGGGTTGGCTCAAGGTAAATCGATAGATTTAGGGGCCTAACCATGTGTTCTTAATTATACATCTCAACAAATATATTTTGTGTGCGCTATAAGCCATAGATGATAATTCTCATGGTGAAACTGTGTCATTTCATATAGTCAAGTCCAATTTTCAATTGGCATGTGAGGTCACATTTGAACATCAAACACATTATGGGGTATATTTGAGATTTGGGAATTTGAAGGTTAGAATTCCAGTAGGAAGTAGTTTAAACTTTTTTGGCCTTAGTGGGTTAACCCGTGTGTTAGAGTATTGTGTAAACCACATGATAGAGTTTAAGACTCGGTGTGAGAGTAGTGTGCAGTGCGACTTTCTAATGCAGAGAGTTATAGTGTTGGTTCAACCTAAATCTTTGGTGCATGTCCTAGGGTGGATGTCTTAGTGTTCTATCCAGAGTTTAGAGCAGTAGTGGTCCCGATAAGGTGTCATGTGGTGAGCACTTAGAGTATTTAGAGAGTTTTCTTATATCCTTTCTCAGTGATGACCTTCTTTGTACAATCTTTGGATGCATAAATTATCTTTATTATCTAATGAGTAGATAAAAGAGATCAATGAAAATAGTACCGTATTAAGAAATATAAAATTTATAAAACTGTGGTATAACCCTTAGTTGTCTAATATCTAATTTATGTTGTACAGCAGGATTGAGGCCTATTACTAGGAGGGATAATTATAGTCATATAATTATCCTATAGTGTGGTAATAAGAGATATTATGCTAAAGGATACCGAGCATTGATATGCATCAGTACTGAATCTTGTACCAAAATTTGGTGGAGGGAATCAGAATGAGCAATTCTCATACCCAAATTGCTCGGATGGAATTGTCAAGATGAGTGGATTCCCATACCTAAATTTAGTAGAGGGAATCAGATTGAGCAATTCTCGTATCCAAATTGGCCTGAATGAATTATCATGATGAGTGTTAATTCCCGTAACAAGATTAGGCAGAAGGAATCAAAATGTGAACTTTTTGTACATAGACTGGACAAAGAAAATTGTCAGCATGAGTGGATTCCCACACCTAGCTTGGGAGGAGGAAATTAGAGTGAGCGATTCTCATATATAGATCAGACAAAAAAAATTATCAAGATGAGTGTTGATTTTCATACCTAAATTAGATGAAAGGAGTTAGAGTGAGCAATTCCCATATCCAAATTAGGCGGAGGGAATTACTAGGATGAGTGGACTCCTAACCCGATTGGGCATTGGAGATCAAAGTGAACAATTCCTATACCAAAATTGGGTGAAGTGAATTGTTTAGCCTATATCAAACTTGCTAGTGTCAAATATCTCATGTTATTCACCCAACTATTGGGGAAAATATATATATGATATTTGGTTTATAATAACAGAATAAGATTTAAGAAGACTGTTTATAATATCTCATGTTATAGTTACCTCTATTAAGATTGATTCAGTAGATTCTATGCCCTTACAATTGTTCAAATTATGTAGAATGCTAATTATATTTATGATTTCGGGTTAGTAATAATCCCTCTATGGTCAATCCTTGTTGTATTATTGACTCTTGACTTCAATATGTTATAGAGTCTCTAAATGAGTATGGTTAACTTATGATATTGTTATTACTTTTGTGTATCATGATTTGCCATCAAAATTATTATTATTGGTTATATTACTTGTTGAGTTTTTAACTCATCTTGATATTTTATTGTCTCCAAAGTAGTGTAGGTTCATAAAGCTTACTGATAATTGAGTTTTAATAAGAAGATTGTAGGAAGAGTATCTCAAAGTCTCACTTCTCATATTGAGAGCCAGTAACGATTTACTATTACTGTATGTGGTGAAGATATTTAGTTAATTAATGACTGCGTCCCTTTGATTTTGAATGTATTGAACATTATGTTTTACCTCGTGATTTGAAGATATAGTTTTTGATGAATGTTTTATTTGTTATAGTTTTTATGATGATTATTTATGATTATAGTTTTCACATAAATGACTCCGGGTCAAATTGCCAAATATACACACACATGTACATAATGTTATTTCTTTAGTTATCACGCATATATACCATTGTTATTTCTTTAGTTGCTTTCTTCAATTTTTTATATAGTAGGACTAGATGAAGTGGTACGGGTACTCCTTTTAGAAAGAGCTCTCCATATGAGTTGTCTTAAATAACTTCTTCACACATTTTCTTCTATGTGTCAACATTGAGGGCTAGCTTCCTCACATCTTGTCATTCTCATTGCATTGCCACAGTCGGTGGGCTTGGCAGTGCAATCCGCACCAATGGAGCTGCCTCTTGTAGCCGCCAAGATGGAGCCGGCTGATGAGCCGCCAGCTGAGCTGGAGGAGCCGGCCTTGGAGCCGTCTTCTACGCCTGATGAGCCAGCTGCTGGAGCGCTTCTTGGGGCAGTTGACATTAGCATGGAGTTGGCGAAGGAGATTGCTACTGAGGCTTCAGCGGAGCATGCTAAGGAGGCTACCGCTCCCGGTCCTCCGCCACCAGGCCCAAGGCTGCGGAGCAGGCCAGTAATGAGGCAGCAAAAAATCTGGTTTGTAACTTTTCGAAGCTTCCCTTATCTTTTACTCTATTGTTGTTGCTTAACGCCTTTGATTTTTGGTAGGAAGGAAAAGTTTTGGGCACCGTGAGCAAGGGATTGTGTCAGTGGGACTTGGTGGTCCAGGACCAAGAAGAAGAGATTGCCTAGTTCGAGGAGGAGGTGGACCTACTGAGGGCCTAGCATCAGGAAGAAAAGGTCGCTCTCTAATCAAAATTGTCTGAACTGATGGCAAAAATTGCGAGACTGGAACAAGAGGCTGCTAGGACTGTGGGGCATACAAATGAGCTTCTAGGAAAGATGTCGTCATTAGAGAACGAGCTATCTACCTGCTTACGTCCACATGAGGTTTCTCAAGCGCAGTGGGCAGGGTAATAGGAAGGCATCAACATCAGCAATGTTAACCCAGTGAACCGCACTGCCAAGTGACGTGAGAGCCTCATAGACTAGTCCCAAAGCATACAGGGGCCTCTCTCACCACCTCATGAGAACTCTGCTCCTTAGATTTTGTATCCCTTGCTTTTTTACTTTGTGATGTAACTGTAAACACAATTTTGTCATTAATAAAATAATGGTTTTACTGACATATTACATTCCGTGACATTGCTTTCATTAGTTGTCCCCTTAGTTACTTGATCTTGGTATTGGCTTGCCTACTTGGTGCACCTTATACAAGCTAGCCGTCTATCTCACAACATTAAAGACCTTTGTTGTGCTCTCAAATGGACTTAAGTCCTCAAGAAGACATCAAGGTGAATCCTGATGTCGTACCAAGCCAGTTTATACTCAAGCGTGGTTGAGGCTTGGGTGGTGCTACCCATGTTTGATCTTGGGTTGCCAGCTTTTGGATGGAGCACTTTGCTCCTGAGGTGTTGACCATCGTAGACTAACAGCGCTAACTCCTATTGAATGAGGTCATCGCGCATGCTGTTTAAGCCCCTTAAGATTTAGAATTGTACCGCAAATAGGCTACTTGGATGATCAAGATTTAATTCGACCGCTTATGGGCAACCTGGATGATTAGGGTTTAATTCGATCACTTATGGGCTACCTGGATGACCAAGGTTTAATTCGATCACTTACGGGCCATTTGGATGATCAAAGTTCAATTCGACTGCTTACGAGCCCCCTGGATGACCATGGTTTAATTCGACCGCTTATGGGTCGCCTGAATTACCAAAGTTTAATTGTGAGCAGGTAAAAATTCGACCAACTTAGGGGCAGTCTAGGTTGTTTATTTCGTGTACATGGAAAAGAAAAAGAAAGAAAAGACATACATGGCACAATGAAAATGGAAATGATTTTTCTTTTATTTATGGTAATATATGTTACAAGTACGCTCATGTCATACAGATGACCTACCTGAGTATTCACTGAAAGTAACGCTTTAGGTGGACCGCATTCCACGTCCGTGGGCTCAACTTACTATTCTGGGCTGGGAGTTTGTAGGCTCCGTTCTGTAGGACGGCAGAGACTAGAAACGGACCTTCCCAATTCAGGGAAAGGTTGTTCCGATTGGTGGTCTTGCCTGTAGCCTCTATGCTTCGCAAGACAAAGTCTCCAACTTTAAATTGTCACGCTTTCACCTTCCAGTTGTAATAGCAGACAACGCATTGCTGTAAACTGCTATCTATATTCTGGCTATGTCGCGGGCTTCCTCCAGCAACTCTAGGTATTCCTTAAGCTTCTTGGAATCACCCAATGGGTAGGATTTTGACCCTAAAATTGGGTGCCCGATCTCAATCAAAATTACCGCTTCCGTCCTGTAGCAGAGACTAAAGGATGTCTAGCGAGTTACCTCCTTTGTAATCGTCCAATTCACCACAGGCCGGAGGGCAGCTTATCGTCTCAAGAGCCCCCTGCATCCTCTAGCTTAGTCTTCAAACCGTGGAGTAGCATATGGTTGGTGACCTTCACCTGTCCATTTTCCTAGGGGTACACTATCAAAGTATGGATCAATCTCATGCTAAGACTGGTACAATACTTAGTGAAGTGCTTCCCCAAGAATTGGATTCCGTTGTCGGTCATAATGATCTCGAGAATGCCAAATCTGCTCACTATGCTCGGGCGAATGAATTCTAAGGCATTATGCTCAGTGATCTTGGCCAGCAGGGCAGCTTTGTCCCATTTGATGAAGTAGTCAATGTCCGCAATGATGAACTTCCTTTGCCCAGTCATGATGAAAAATGAGCCGAGAATAACGAGCCCCCATTACGCGAAAGGCCAAGGAGCTTGGAGGGATCTCAACTCCACAGGCAACTGGTCGTGAAAATTGCAATAGAGTTGGCAATTCTCGCACTTCTTTACAAATTTCAGGGCGTCCTTCTTCATCGTAAGCCAGTAGTATACCTAGCGCATGACTTTGAATACCAGGTTCTTGCCACCAATGTATGACCCACATATTCTAAGGTGGACTTCGCTCAAAGTATAGTCGGCCTCCTCAGGAGTGAGATACCGGAGGTACGGAGTAGAGTAACCACGGCGATAGAGTCGTTTGTTGACTACGATGTACTAGCCAGTTGTGTTCTTGATCCGCTTAGCTTCATCCACATTCTCTCACTGTGTTTCATCTACCAGGTATGTCCAATAAGTTGTCATCCAGTTTTCGATGTCGGTGACTTGCATCACTTCCTGTTCCTCTATGCTGGGAGTGCTTAAGACATTTCTCACGTTCCTCGACTATTGCTTTGGATAGTTGACCGCCACTGCTCTGGTAAGTTGGTCGGCCTTTCAGTTCTCAATTCTTGGATCGTGGACCAAATTCAGCTTTTTAAATCTTCGGATTGCATCCTTCACCTTAGATAGGTACTTGACCAAGAGAATGTTGCACTCCTCGAAGCTCCCGTTGATCTAGTTAATGACCAACTCTGAGTTGTTGTAGATGGCTAGTCGTCTAGCTGAGCACTCTTTGGCTAGCCGTAATCCAGCTAACAAGGTTTCGTACTCGATAACATTGTTGGTGGCTAAAAAATAAGCATGCAGGAGTACTTCACCTCAAACCCATCTAGGGTTCTTAGAACTACTCCGACACCACTGCTAGAATTCATAGACAAACCATCCATATTGAGAACCCATTTTGCCTCTTTTTGGTGGTGATCCGCATCCTCAATGGGGTGCTCATTGACGATTGGGGTCGTGGATTGGGGTGCTCAATGGCTAGCCTGGGTCAAAATTTGATGTCAAACTCTCCAAATTCAATAGCCCACTTAACCAGCCACCCAAAAACATCAAGCTTCTCGAGGATTCCCTTCAGTGGGTGGTCGGTCAGGATAACCATGCGATGACCCTAGAAATACGGTCTCCTCTTTTGGGCTGAGAAGACAAGTGTCAAAGCCGACTTCTCAGCATGCGGGTAGCGCGTCTCTACACCGGTCAATATTTTACTCACATAGTAGACCGGCCACTAAGTGTCAAAGTCCTGGCGTATTAGACCAGAACTAAGAGCCACCTCTAATACTTCCAAGTAAAGGTACAACTCTTCCCCATCTCTGAATGACGTCAACAATGATAGACTGGCCAAGTATTGCTTTAACTCATCAAAAGTTGTCTTGCACTCCACAGTCCATTGAAAACTGTTTGTTTTAGTCACCCTTAGATCCTTAAAGAAAGGCTAATACTTGCCCTCTGACTTTACCAAAAAGTGGGATAGTGCTACCAGTCACCCAGTTTACCTATGGACATCCTTAAGGCTCCGTGGTGGAGACATATTCGCAAGGGCTTTGTTGAGAGACAATGAAACCCATGAACTTTCCTAGGGAAACTCCGAAGACGCACTTCAAAGGATTTAACTTCATCTGGTGCATGTGGAGTACCTTAAAAGACTCAACCAAATCGTGAATATGGTCGCTGGTGGTCTTGCTCTTGATAAGCATGTCGTCGACATACACCTTCATATTGTGGCCGATCTGCTTCTTGAACATTTTGTTCATGAGCATTTGATAAGTAGCACCTGCGTTCTTAAGACCGAAAGGTATGACCCTATAGCAGTAGGTGCCTTGATCGGTCATGAACGAGATTACTCATCGTTCTCTAGGCTCATCTGGATTTAATTATAGCCCAAGTACACATTCATAAAGCTCTGCAGCTCGTGTCTAGAAGTCAAGTCCACCAACAAGTCAATCCTGGGCAAAGGGAAGCTATCTTTCAGGTAGGCTTTATTGACGTCAGTAAAGTCGATGAACATCCGCCATTTCCCATTCTTTACCAGGACAACATTGGATAGCGATTCGGGTATTAGACTTCTCTAATGAAGCCGGCATCTAAAAGTTTCTTCGCTTTTTCTCAGATGGCTACGACTTTCTCCAGAAGTGGTTCCTCTACTTCTACCTGATGGGTTTACGGTTGAGATCGAGACCCAATTTGTGGACTATTACTCCAGTCGGAATCCCAAGTATGACAATGGTTGTCCATGCAAAGATGTCAACGTTTTGTCTCAAGAATGCTATCAGCTCGTCATGCAATGGTCCGACGAGTGAGCCCCCAATCTGCACACACATCTCCAGGTCCTTCGGATTCAGTGGCACTAGGTCAATTTCCTTGCCAGGCTGCGCTGCTGTAAGGTTGTCTCGTCTTGATGGTCCAACTCTCCTGTCGGCAGTCCGCTACTACTTGGTACAATTTGGCCCATGTAACATGTCCGTCCAGTTACTTGGTCACCCAGTATTTCACCGATATTACATGCTATTGGGAATTTCATTTCTAAATGCGGTATCAAGATGATGGCTCCAATGCTGCTAGGGACAGTCGGCCTAGTATAGCGTTGTACATTGAGGGCAAGTCAACGACCAAGAAGGTGAGCGTATGATTCGCCATTCTAGGGTATGTGCCCAGGGTGACCTCAAACTGTATCGTTCTTTGGATGGCCACAGGCTCATTCTCTAGGCTGTACAGTGGCCCTTCGCAAGTTTCAGCTGACTCTTTTTAAGTTTAAGTTTAAAGAAAGTATCGAGACAAATCAAATCTTTGGAGTTTCCATTATCAATGAAAACTCGTTTCAATTGAAAATCCACGGTACCGTTTGAAACGACTGCAAATACAACAAGGGAATCAACGTGTAGGGAAATTACATGATTCATATCACCATCACTAAAGCTAATGACATTTTCTTCCATCTTATGCTTCTTCCTCCTAGCTTGTCGTTCCTTGTGATTCGCTTGGGTCTTGACCGGTTAGGTCATGATCATGTTGATCATGCTAGCTGCAACCAATTCCGTGGCTGGAATGGATCTAGCCCTTCCCTACCTGAAGTGTTGAAGCTCTGCCCAGGGTTCCTGATGAACCTAGTGAGATGACCCCTCAAGATGAGCTCCTCAATCTTCCGCTCGAGTGTCTTGCAGTCCTCTGTGGTGTGTTCCAGAGATCAATCGAAATCGCAGGTCTTAGCTAGATTTCCTCCTTCCGCGTTCTTTAGTGGTTTTGGCCATCTAAGGAACTTTTCACCACGGATCTACATGAGGATGTTGGCCCATGTATCATTGAGAAGAGTCAAGTTGATCGGCCTGTACTCCTTGCTATCCACTGCTCTGGTCCTATGTTGCTTCCGGCGAGGATTGTTGCCACCACTGTTCTTCCTCTTTCCATCAGCCAAGAAAGAGAAAGTTGGTCGGTCTTCTCAGGATGCTTTGCCTCGTTAGCCTTCTCGACAGCTGCGTAGGCCCTGGTGATAGACTCTGCTCCCAGAAGGTCTACGGATTCTCGTGGGCCAGGTGCCCGAAGAAGTTTCCATGCGTCAATGTTGAGATGAAATTGCTATGAGACTGAGAATCCTTCTTGCCTCTGCTACGAAGCGCTCCAGGACTGGAAGCGTACTGAGTCAGAAAGAGGTCAGTGAGCTCACGAAAGCTCCAGATTGAGTTCAATGGGAGCTGATGGAACCAGATCCGAGCTTCTCCCTTCAAAGTGAGCAGGAAGTATCGGCACATTGTAGAGTCCTCCTGTGTGGTCCAAGCTCCAAAAATATAGTAAATTCTATTAACTAACTTGATGTAATTAAGTTTGGGATAAGTAAAATTAAAAAACTTAGGAAATTAGCATTAGTACAATAAGCAGTAGAGTTGGGCTCGCTGCTGGCTCGAGCGCCAGTCTGTTATAAAGCCACGTGCGGGCTTACTGACGTCCATTTTTCCTTGACTTCCTACCAGTAGAGAGAGAGGGAGGATAGATCGAATTGAGCCAAGTATACTCATACTCTTCTCTTTCATTTTCATGTATTTTTGTCATGTTTTCTTCAAGCATCCTCGTTCAGATACCCGATTAGGCTTATATTTTATGATTTTCAAGACCTAAGCATACATATATGTTAATTTGGTGTCCAGATTTACAGTTTAAGTTTTTGAACAACATAAACCCCAACCCCCACGCCCGGTTATGAAACCCATGGATTTTTGGGGCTTTAGCTTAATTTGAGACTAGACTATAGTTACCCATGACTTGGGTATATAATTTTATCGATTGGGTATCTGAATTTGTAATTCGAGGTGAAAATTCATTAGCAGAGCCCATAACCTGCGCCCGGACACCGTTTAAGCTCCAATTTGGGGTTTAATGTATAAAGTGACTTGGCATTATAGCTACCAATGCCTTGCGTTTGATAATTTACCGGTTGGATGATTAAAAGTTTGAGAATTGACCAATAAGAGAATCCAGACATTGTTCGCACGTACACTGTTCACCAATGATTTTGAACGCTATTTTGCATAATTTTTCTTCTTTAATTACTAATCAATTCATATGTATGTTTCTATAAGTCAAATCGAATAATCTAAAAGCTTTGATATATGCGTTTGTGAAAACAATCTGCGTCCGAAAACTCTCAAAGTCAATCTACTCTTTGATGGTAAGAATTCCTAATCTTCTTTGTGATTACGATATTCGAATGTAAGCTAAGTCGTAAAAGCACTATAAGCCAATCTGCTCTTCGACAGTAAGAATTCTAAATCTTTTCTGTGTATATGATGTCTGTATGTAAGTCAAGTCATCAAAAGACTAAAATTTGCAAGCAAGACAATAAGTACAAGAATAACTAGAGAGGAATTTCACATTAAAAATTTAATGAATCTGATCTCCGAGATGGAGATATCCGTGAAAAGAATTTGATAGAACTTCCATCAAAAAAATCGGTAATCATGAAACTAGGATCCGCATTCATATTTCTGATGGGTAACACCCCCAGGCATGTCACTAACGTGACAGTAGAAGCTCGAGGGAATTATCCTGGCCGCTTGTTGTAGCGGGTGATATTTGGGACATGTCTTAGGACATTACGGTGGTAATCAGAGATAGCTCTGTCCATAGAGTGATACATGGTCTGCCCTTCCTCGGGACATTAACACTAGAGGGTACTGTACTAAGTCTGATCTACCTTTGGAAGGTATTACTGTAAATTATCCCACCATGAGGGATATTACTGTACTGATCTGACCTCTGATTGTATACGGAATATAATCTATCTTTGATTATCACTTCATTTGGCTAGTAGGGTCCACTGACTCAGGTCTGTAAAGATGAATAATTATACTTATGTTACGTCTTAAAGAAAATAAGAACGAAATAAAGAAGTAAATTTCCCCCAAGTATGCCTAATCAAGTTCTGTATATGCATTTCTTTCCTATTGACGTGTATCTTTTCTGCTAAATTCTGTTCTCATTATTTATTGCCATGATTTGATCTACTT
>JAOVVI020008394.1:0-10193 GCA_028571085.2 Nepenthes alata
TCATAGAGACGGAGACCGGACCCTTCTCCGGACGCAACTACGTGTCTAGGAATCTGAAGGCTCTCTAATCCGTACGACAATCGTGGACCCGAGACGCAACAATAATAAATAAATAAATATTATTTTATTCGATGGTGTTTTGAAAATTTGGAGATTGGGTCACGGGGGAACTACTTGCCACTTGAATTTGGGATCTTTACCCTTTCAAAAGAGAAATTAATTCAGCCTATCTTAACGATAGCTGTTTAATTAATATTTGATATCTGTGGTTGCTTTTTCTTTTAAATAAAAAAGTAGATAGCTTTACATTTTTCAAAGAGAAAATAATATATTTGTTTGATTAATGTCTGACCGCTTTGGCCGAAGGAGATAGATCAGCAGGATCCAGAGGTCCTTGCTGCTCTCCCTGTAGTTTTGGAAGTCTGGTGAGAAATTAAATGATCATTGATGCCTAGCACTCAACGTCCTCATAATTCGTCTGCTACAATAACTGAAGAGTCATAAAATTAGGCAATGTCATAATGGTGGGCAGTGGAACACCATAATAAAGAACTAAGACAAAAAAAAAATGCTGCCATGAAAGTAATTGAACAGAATTTTTGGCTTCCTCTTTCCATTTTTCATCTGCGTAAGAGGCTTTAATTCGTTTAAGTTCACGACCAGAATATAGTAGCTCATGGGTTTTTTTTTCTAAAATATGGAATCAATTGCAAGGTTATGTCAGGATTAAACAATATTACTATGTACAGATAAATAATTAAGTGGTATATAATGTAGGCTTCAGCAATCAAGGCGAGCCGAGCCGAGCCGAGCCGCTTGCCAAACGGCTTCTTCAAGCCGATTTGAGCCACATTTTAGCCGATTGCTTCTTCTCTTCGTTTCATCTTCCTCGACGCCTGATCTCCTTCTTACGTTCCATTTCATTGATTACTGAAGTATTAGTGGTCCATTTAAGTGATTATAACTCTCACATTAACGTGCTCATCAATTTCGACCGGTTGATCAAAGTAACGCTCGATTAAGACATTTGATGGATTTGCCTATAAATTAAGCATTATAACTTTGTCCCTGGCACCCCACTCATACAATACACCATCTAGAATAGTAAGGCGTGTTCAGAAGCTAAAAATCTTTCCGGATCTCAGAACCCGAAAACAGAGCAAGCAAATGGCGGGAGGTATAAAACTCGATATTTTATTCTGCTTTCGTGGTTGTTTAAACCATATTATATGCTTACATATAAATCACAATTTATGTTACTTTCACGAGACCTGACACGCCATTTGTCAATGGCATTGTTGGGCAATGCATGAGGAATCCCAGAAGACCTCACTTGGAAGCTTTCATATAATGAAAGCAGCTTTTAACCTTATCATAATGTATAAGAAATGAGGCCCATATCAAGTAAAATGTCAAAATGATGGTGGGAGCTGCTTTTGGCAGTGATGCATACCTCTTGACCATCAAGTACACTCAGACTTATAGTTTAGGAGTTCCAATGTCACCATCATCGAGTATTAAAATAGCATACAAGGCAACAAAAACAGTAGCATAGAAGTACACGCGGTAGATATGGTTAACGGGCGACTTGACTCAGCCGACAGATTGTGCTGCACGTCTAATGTTGTGATAATCAGTCGACTATTCGCTTGTCTGAAAACCCTGTAGTTCGTGCAGTGACCAGGCATGTGGAAGCACTTGGCACGTCTATATGGTAGATAAGGTTTTTGAACTGTGAAATTGAGGTGGAGTACTCGGAGAAAGAAGGCCAAATAGCTGATCTGTTCATTAGAACTTTTGCTACGGCCAAATAGCACGTCTAATGCTTGTTCAAGAGTTGTTTCTTGGTGCAGTGACAGGAGTACCGGCGGAGAGTATGGAGGTGTGTCAATGACAACACAAGTGAACACATGTTTGAGGATAATTTACATGCCTGCATGCCTAAACGATAGATGTGAGATCGGGGGCGCTGCCATGTGGATTCAGTATAGCGTGCGTACGATGTCATATGATAGCTATCGGATCTCCATCCAACTGTCTCTTATTTTTTTATTATTAAAAAATATAAATAAATAAATAAATATATATATATATTTTTAAATAAAAAAATTAGCGAAGAATATTGGAGGTGACTTCATGACTTGAATTTTATGCTGCAATTGTAGCAGCTGTTGGGTGTGAAAATAAATCATTTACCAAGTGTGAACATTCTTTGGGTCCATAGATAAAGGATTTCAATGATTCTAATTTTTATTTAGAAACTGCAAATTGTTATTTTTCATATTTGATATTAATTCTCATGGGATCATGTGTTGCTTCAGTTTTTCATATTTTTTTCTCATTGATTACTTACGGAGGGGATAATTTTGTTCGATGTATTTACAATGAGGAGTCCGCTAGACCAACATGGATCGAATAAAAACAACTGGGGCAAAATTTTGAGGTGTCTGAAAGTGACAATATCACATTTATTATGGAAATGAGTAGGAAAAAAAATATGAGTTTTGAAAATCTATTATAAAATTGCTATATTCTAACATAAAAATTTTAAATTACAAGATAAATATATATGTAATACAGAAATAGGCTGCATACATTCTAGCCTGTTTAGAAACTATGATTAAAGGGGTCAAGGGGTCTACTTTACACCCTAATTTTCATAATTTATTTCACCAATTTAAAATTAAACGATTGAAATCTAATTATTATATAATAATTAAAAAATAACTAACTTAAAATATATTTAATTTTTTAAATTACTTAAATCATAACGGTTCGGTCCAGTCCGGAAGCGGGCTGGGAGAAGCCAGGCCCAGTTGAAGAGATGCCAGCCCAGTCGAGTAGCAGGCCTAGAATCCCTCCGAAACTCATTAGGTCCGAGGTTAAAGCCCACGCGACATCTCAGGGCAACGACAAATCAACGCGCCACTGCAACCATTGAGGCAATTGCAGTCAGTGGGAGTCTGCCCAAAGTCTGATGGCCAATGAGGAGAGGGTCAACGCTGCAAGCCGCTATGCACGCCGACCTGCTCAGTCGTTCAAACAATATACGTGCAAACATCAGACCAAGCATGGTCAGCACCCGATGACGATCTTCGCGCTACCACAAGCTGACAACTGACACCACTGGCTATTGCCAGCGGTCAGTGACCGGCGAATCCTTGCTTGCCACATGTCCGAAATTCCCGCGCCTAAGGTACTCCACCATGGAGCCTACAAATATCCCTTCCTTTGTGGGAGGAAGAGGGGGGTATTCTCAAATCCTGATACCTACAAGCCTCTATCGAGCAGCCGGAGTGAGCCACTCTCTACAATGTACCCATTGGAGCCAAGTCTCCCGAAGCCGCTCAAATACTGCATTCATGCATCCTTTCATTCCCCACCGCATCCTACATTCACTCCTGCATCATTTTGTTCATTGTGGAAGATATTTAATTTGAGTATCAGAGTATTTTCGGTGGAAGAATATCTCGTTAACCTCTGACCTCTTATTTATAATTTGTATTGTGTAGGGCCCAGGTTAAGGAATGCGGAGACCAGACCCGTTCGAGGTTCAACCCAAACATAAAATTCAAAGGCTCACAAATTTACCAGATAACCCATACCCAGGGATGCAACATTGACGCCGTCTGTGCGAACCGTGACAAAAAGTCTAAGTTCCTACCCAAACGTCCACTCTCTCATTCAAAAGATGGTCAACACTAGAGCACAGACTAGCGCAACTCTGAAAGATGCCGCCGCCCGCGTTGACGACCCCTCAGTGGATAGCCATGCTGGCGAGCACCCACAGCCCAACGTGCACAAGCTCGCTGCCGACGTCAACAACATGAGACAAACGCTCCGAGTGCTGTGTACCTGGACGAGAACGTAGTTGATTGGAGCTCCCCCTCCGGGGCCCCAGGCGTCGACCTTCAGTCAGGGAAGACGTAATGCGAGGTCCCCTGGGGCGAGGATCGACAGGCTTGACGATGCTGAGACCCAGGCGACCTTAGGTAGCAGGGCTTAAACGACAGCTAGGAGCTTTCCTAGCCAGGACAAGGCGGCAGAAAGCCTAGAGAGCGGAATCCCTACAACTCCCACAGCGACAGGAGGCCCACCACCGGGCAAGTGATTGTGCAGCACGAGGCCACCCCATGCGGACAGCTTCCGTGCCCAACGCAACCCGCAACTTCATCAACGCAAAGAGGAGCGAGTTCATTCCTCATATAGAGGAGAATGTGGAAAAAATATGGAACCACCTATTCAAGGGGGATTCCGGGCAATCCGTGCTCAACCTGCGAAGCTTGCCGTTCGCCATGGATATCCGGACTCAGCCGCTTCCCCTCAAGTTCAAGATGCCAACACTGGATTGATACGATATAAGTACTGAGCCAATGGATCACTTCAACTACTTCCATATGCACATGTCCCTTTATAGGGCAGACGAGTCTGTCATGTGCCAGTGTTTCCCCCTTGCTCTCAAAGGGGATGCCCCACTTTGGTTCCACGACCTCCACTCAAACTCCATTTAGTTCTTTGATGAGCTCGCTGATTGTGTCTTTAGCCAGTTCACCTCCGATCGGAGGGAAGAGAAGCATCCCTGACACCTCGTCAGCCTCCGCTTGAGGGCGGAGGAGAGTTTAATGCGGTTCCTAACCCAGTTTATCACTGAAGCTCGCTGGATTCCCCAACTCTCCAACGAGATGAAGCTCAGCGATTTAATCACCACGTTGGCAGCAGGGGAATTCTTTAAGCACCTGGAGCACCAACGCCTCCAGTCTTTCTAGGAAGTTAAGACCATTGATGAGGCTTATATCTTGGCCGAGAAGGCCAACAAGGCAAAACTTCCTGAACGCGTGGATTGCCCACCGAATGAGCCTATCATTAGGAGAAAGAGCAACGGAGATGGTGGCCGCTTCTAGGAGTGCCGCAAGCAATCACGGCTTGAGCCAAGTGCTAAGAGAGAATCCAAGCTGATGACCCCAATTCCCGTGAATGACACCTACTCAAGCATCTTGATGCAAATCAAGGATGATAAGTTCTTAAAGTGGCCTAAAGCGCCAAATAACCTAGAGGCGGGAGACTAGACAAAGTATTGTCACTTTTATCGGTCTCTGGGGCACAATACGGAAGACTGTTAGACCCTCTAAAATGAGATAGAAGACCTGATTCACCGTGGGCATCTCACATGGTTCCTGAAGTGCTCGGGGCAGGCCCCTTGGGCTCCTAAAAGTGAAGCCAGTGAGCCACCAAGGAACCATACTGCCGCCGGTGTGATCAGCATGATTTCAAACGGGACGGCCAAGAACAATGGGCAGGGAAGACTCGAGCGTGCTTCCAGCAACAACAGGGCGCGAGTAGAAGCTAGGGATGTTGTCATTAGCTTTAGTAGTGATGATATGACGCATGTAACCTCCCATCATTCTGATTCCCTTGTTGTATCCTCTCTCGTTTCAGATTGTACGGTTGACTACCAGTTGAAGTGAGTTTTTTTTATAATATAAGTTCTAAAAATTTACTGTATCTTGATTTATTTTTTAAGCTTGGGTTGAAAAAGAATTAGATGATAACAGCCAAAAGACCTCTGTATGGACTGGATAACAAACCCGTACCCGTGCAAAGGGATATTCAGCTAGAAGTCATGATAAGAATTTAGCCGCGCATTGCTACGTGAGAATTAGAGTTCGTCATCGTTGATCGACCGTTCGTCTACAACACCATCATGGGCAGACCATTCCTCACTACCTTTCGGGTTATAACGCTGATTCATTATCTCAAGGTGAAGTTTCCAACCCCGTACAGAGTGGGAGAAGTGTTCAGTGATCAAGTGGTAGGACGGACATGCTACCTATCCCAAGTCGCACCCGCAGCGCCAGACCGATTGGCCGAGGACTTAGAATTTTGTGTCGAAGCGACGTTACAACAAACCTATTCATGGAAAGCGACCGAGAAGGTCCCTCTGGACCCTGCCAAACCTGAGAAGTGCGTACACATCAGCGGCTCCCTATCTGCAGTGGACCATGAACAGCTGAAAAACTTCCTTCGAAAAACTCCGACGTCTTCACATGGGCTACAGCAGACATGCCTAGAATATTGGCCGGAGTAATGGTCTATAGGTTAAGCCTCGATCTGGATCACAAACTCGTCAAGCAAAAGCATCAAAACCATTATGTCGAGAAGCTCATAGCCGTAAGGGAGGAAGTGAAGAGGTTGTTCGACGTCAGGTTCATAAGGGAGGTCCAGTATCCGAATTGGTTGTCCAATTCGTGCTCGTGAAGAAGAGCAACATCAAATGATGGATGTGCGTCGACTTCACAGATGTGAATAAGGTTTGCTTGAAGGATAGCATCTCACTTCCCCGGATCGATCAGCTGGTGAACTCCATGTCCGAACATGAACTTCTGAGTTTTATGGATACCTATTCAGGTTACAACCAGATCTAAATGGATCCAGATGATGACGAGCATACCTCATTTATGACCGACCAGAAAACATACTGCTACAAGATCATACCATTCAGCCTCAAAAATGCCAGAACGACCTATCAGTGACTAGTGAACAAAATGTTCGCAACCTAGATTGGGAGGAATGTGGAGGTATACATCGACGAAATGCTCAGCAAAAGTAAAGTAGCCAGCGACCACATTCACAACATGGAGGAGGCCTTCAAGTTGCTCCGGTCTCATAGGATGAAGCTCAACTCGACCGAGTACATCTTCGGGGTAACTTTTGGAAAGTTCCTGGGCTTCATAGTGTCCCAGTGCGGTATCGAAGTGAACTCAAAAAAAATTAGAGCTATCCTTGACATGAGCCCACCATGGACTGTGAAGGAAGTTCAAAAACTTACAGGGTAGCTTGCAGCCCTATCACGATTCCTAGCTAAGTCTACAGAGAAGTACCTACCATTCTTCAAAGTACTCCGAGGAACAAAAGAGTCCGAATTCCAGTGAATGAATGAGTGCGACGCCACATTTCAAGAGCTGAAAGTGTACCTCGTTAGTCCACCCCTCATGAGTTCACATTCGAAGGGTAAAGACCAGTACCTCTACCTGACAGTATCAGACATTGCCTTGAGCTCAGTGCTCATCAGGAAGCACGAAGGCGCACTCAACCCATGTACTACGTAAGTAAGGTGTTGATGAATGTGGAGTCTCGCTTCCCCCACGCTGAGAGGATTGCCTTGGCCCTTATCTATTCCACACAAAAGTTGAGGCCCCATTTCCAGCACATCGGATTGTACTGCTGACCGATCAGCCCTTGATGGAGATCCTTCAGAAGCTCAAGACATCCAGATGACTGATCAGGTGAGCTATAGAGTTGGGCGAGTTCGACGTGGAGTTCCAACCATGGCCAGGCCCTAGTGAATTTCATCGTCGAGGCAGCGACCCAAACTCTAGATGCCAAGGACCAACCCAAAAGCACGGGTGTGCGAGACACTCCTGTGTGGGTCCTGAATGTCAATGGATCGTCTACCCAAACAAGCAGTGGGGCCGGAGTTGTGCTCAACATTTCAGATGGGATGGAAATCAAATACTTTGTCACGCTCACCATCCTAGCCACCAACAAGGTCGCAGAATACAAAACCCTTCTTGCGGGGCCCCAATTTGCTTGGGAGTGCTCTATGAAATATCTAGTTGTGCATAGCGACTTAGAGCTGGTAGCCAACTAAATCTAATGAGCCTTCAGAGCGTTGAAGTCACTGCACGATAAATACATGACAAAGGTAAAATCTCAGATCCAAGCATTTGAAAGCTTTGAGATCGAGCATGTCCCCAGGGCAGAAAATTGGAAAGCTAACCAGCTGGCTAGGGACACGACGGCGGGATCCCCGAAGCAGTACGGCAGGAGTGGGTAGGAAATCCTCACCTCCCCAAGTGTGGACGGCCCAGATCATAAGGTGCAGTGGGTGAGCGAAGATGACAACTAGATGACACCGTACTATAGATACCTAACAGACGGGACGCTTTCGACAAACATCGAAGAAGACAAGCGGATAAGGAATATGGTAGACTGGTATGCGATCATTGATGGTCAGTCATACCGGTGAGGGTATTCAACTCCCTACCTGAAATGCCTCACTCCGGAAGAAGCCGAGTACGCACTTGGCAAGGTCCACCTCGCCATATGTGGCTCGCATATTGGAGGAAAAGACCTCGCATTCAAAGTCATGCGATAAGGCCTACTTTGGCCCACGATGAAGCGAGACGCAATGGAATTCGTTAGGAGGTGTAAAAGTTGCCAAGTTCACGGGAACATGACCCATAAACTGTCTATGGAGCTACATAGGTTGCAATCTCCACGGCTATTCACGCAATTGGGGCTCGACATCCTTTAACCAATACCTTTGGACTCTAGGTAGAGGAAGTTCCTTATCATCGGTATTGATTACTTTACTAAGTGGGTCGAAGCGACTCTCCTGGCACGGATAACCGAGCAGAACGCAATGAAGTTCGTCCGCCAGATTATCGTTTGTCAGTTTGGGATTCTCGAGGTTAGTGACTGACAACAGAACCCAATTTACCAACAAGTGATTCACCAAGTACTATGCGAGCGTGCGCATTAGGCTGGTCCACATGTTTGTGGTGTATTCTCAAGCTAATGGCCAAGTTGAAGTCACCAACCATACGCTGTTGCAGGTACTGAAGACCAAGCTAGAAGATGTAGGAGCTCC
This sequence comes from Nepenthes alata, assembly GCA_028571085.2. Lineage (NCBI taxonomy): Eukaryota > Viridiplantae > Streptophyta > Magnoliopsida > Caryophyllales > Nepenthaceae > Nepenthes > Nepenthes alata. The sequence goes on from JAOVVI020008394.1 coordinate 8,651, forward strand.
TAGGCTGATGAGTTTCTCTCTGTGCTCTGGTCGTACCGCACGACCCCGCGGGAGCCAACGAGAGAAGTACCCTTTAACCTTTGCTACAGGGCAGAAGTGGTGTCCCTCTTGAAGTGGGACTCCCCAATCTGTAGGTCGAATACTTCGACCCTGCCCCCAACCCTGGAAGACTCAGGGAATGCCTAGACCTGCTTCCGGAGGTTTGAGATGTAGTCTACCTGAAAACAATGGCCTACTAACAGCACATTGCTCAGCACTACAACAAGTGAGTGAAGGCTCACCCACTCGAAGCTGGAGACTTAATCCTCCAGAGTGTAAAGGCAGCGGGGAAGACCGCCAACAGGAACAAACTCTCCCCAGGCTGGGAGGGATCGTTCCTTGTCTCAGCGATCCTCTAAAATGGGGCATAAAAGCGATGCACCGAGGACGGTAAGCTAATCTCTAGGACCTGAAACGTGACCAACCTCAAGAAGTACTATCAATAATCCGGCCCCAGCGACAGGTAAGGTGTGCATACACAATGAGGAATGCTTGTACATATATCACATTTTCTATTAATGAAATATTGCTTTTGTATCTTTGTGTGGATGATCATATCTATTCCAAGAACGAAATGACCCAGACTATCCCTAAGTTGGAAGGACCTTTGTCCACTCGTAAACGAAAACACTGGCTCCATGCCTGGCGGCCCGCAAGTGGTTGTACGTGAACTTCAGCCCTGTGCCGAAGGGCCCTAAGCGGCCACAAAACCCTGGCTCCGTGCCAAGCGGCCCTCAAGCGGTCGTCTGTAAACCTCAACCTCGTGCTAAAGGGGCTCTAATCGGCCACAAAACCTTGGATCCGTGCTAGGCGGCCCTTGAGCGATCATACGCGAACTTCGGTCCCATGCTGAAGGGGTCCTAATTGGCCACAAAACCTTGGCTCCGTGCCAGGCGACCCTCAAACGGTCGTTTGCAAACTTTGGCCCAGCACCGAAGGGCCCCAGGAGGCCGCAAAACCCTAGCTCCGTGCCAGGCGATCCCAACGCGATCAAACCCAAGCCTCAATCTCGCACTGAGTGGCCCATGTGATCAAAACACAATGTCGGGGGGCTCTATAAGTCACCAATGCGTGGCCATCAAACCTTAGGGAGCGTAAACGGCAGGCGTGCTACGACCTTCTCGGGAGGAGAGAGCACCCTCAGTCAACAATGGTCATAGGTTTGGACCATGCGCACAGGAGAAACAACGCCTTGAGTGGGACTGAGCACCAAAATGGTACTGTGCATGCGAAGGCTTAAGACGAGGGATCTGGCTGCTATGGTCTGAAAACCCAGTTGGCCTTCATGTGGCTCAATCGGGCTTGTGACGACGTCTATCATAATAGACCGAGCACCCCATTACGCGCGAGATACAACGACATCCTCAGACCAAGGACAAGTATAGTGCAAGAAGGCTCCAGATTCGAGCATTAGCAACGATAGCTAAAGAGCTTTGCCGTAACCAAATAGATTGCAGGGCAAAAGGAGATAATTCAAAGTGCCAAAAGCTGAAGGAAAAACACA
>JAOVVI020008395.1:0-12630 GCA_028571085.2 Nepenthes alata
TTGTGGGTAATGATTATCGGATGGTTTTGGGTTTGTTTTTACTACCTCGATGTTTTGCATGTTTGTAAATCCAAACACATTGTCCCCTTTCTAAACAATGGCATGGTACTTGATGTTTTTCATATAATGTATTGCACACCTTGCACTCTTCATATACTTTATCTGATTTGTGGAGATTTGACCATAACCGTATAACTTGAGATAATAATCTAAGGTATATTAGATAAACAGTCAAATTAAATTAACGTTTGACTAGTTAAAACTTATCTCATAAATATCTTAGAAAAGGAAAATATCCTCTCAAAATCAAAAAAGAAAAGGAAAGGAGAATAAGTATTGCAATATAAATAAACTCACCAAAGGTCTCAGAAAAGGTCGATAAAAATGAGAGATGGAGGACAAAGTTGCATTAGATTTGTTGAAGTACGATGACAAAACTTGAACTATATACATTATTTGAGATTTTGAACCACCCAAAACATATGTTTTCACTACATATGCAACATTTTTTCTCTTGTACATTATTTTGAACGCATGTTTTACCTTATCGCACAAGAAAAACAATTTCTAAAAAAAATCACCATAAATTTTCATATGATTTTGATGCTTTAGGTATAAGTATATTTGATGTCATTATTTTATAAATATTGCAGATATATTAAGTTTCTTAGCTATATCATTTAGGAGGATTCTGGATAACGTATACTTTCATATAATTTTTGTACTCTTTTTTGTTCAAGTGAAATTCTAAATTTTGTGAACTTAATGTCCGAAGTTTGGTCATTTTGAACAAGCCTCTGCATTGGTTCCTTTTTTCTCCAATGAGTGAAATTTACCTTTTGTGACTTCAATATATTTCTCAAGCTTGAATAAACTTTCAATGGAATTTTGCTTCACTTTTCTAGATTCATGGTAATCTTTTGCGATTTCTCATACTTCTTTTTTTCACTTTAATTTAGGACTTGTTTTGGTTATTCGGGTTTAATAATCCTAAAATGTTGGATTTTCATTTCATTAGTTTAATATAAACCATGTGTGTTATCCCTTGCATTTGATATGAGGCTAATGTTTTTAAAGTTTATAGAGTTTTGTATTTATATAGCTTACGGTTGCCGAATAATCTATTAATTTACGTATTGTATAAGAACTTCACTTCAATGGAGTATTTGGGAGTGATTTTTGACATGCAAAAGAGATGAGGAGATCTCACTTTCCCACATGAATTCTCTTTAAAACCCTATTTCATGAATCTAGCAACTAAAAAAGTTTTACACATAATATACCTATAAGTAATAGACTTAATGAATTAAAATTAAAAGTCAAATAAAATAGATAAAAACTAAAAATTAATCATATTCATGGGGTCTTTTGTTTTTCTCTTTTTGTCCCGTATTTATTTGGTTTAGGTTGCTCCTAAGGCTAAGTCTTCTGCGGACGTTTGCTGTGGCACTGATGATAGAGTTATTGGCCCTTCCTCTTGATCGGAGTCCTAATCCTTATCATTGGTTGCTTTTAGTGACAAGTGGTTTGAGGTTTCTGGGGTCGATAATGATGAGAATTATTTAAATAGTATTCTTCATCTAGTGCCTCATGGATTGCTGATTCTATTCGACTCACTGTAGTGTTATTATAAATACACATACATCGGCTCCATTCCATCACCATATAAATTATTAGCATTAATAAGAATTAAAGTAAAAAAATTGATTATGTATTTTTATGATTAATTTTTATTAGTATAGTCATGGAACTGATTAACCATCAATTGAATATATACGACCCCATTTCATGTAAATGGAATGGTAGGATAACTTGTTAGTGACATCCACGACATTATTGACAATCTATTTGTAAGAATGAGTGCAACAATGAATATACCCTTTATAGTATGAACTCAAATTAATATTTTGATGAACCCAAAGATCTAATATGTAAAAAGTGTCTGCTCAAAAGGAATTTGAATGGGTTGTAGGAGTCCAAGTTACCAAAATATGTAGTTCCAATATTGCCATTAGACAACATGGAAACATATCATGGTTATCTGACTATACTAAATTTCTACACTATTAAAGTGGCATCGAGATAAGTATCATATAACCTTATCTGTGAATTATGTCTGTGTGAGTTATTGTGACAATTAATAATATTATTAATATGTTTGTTACATCATTAATATAAAAATAATTGTAATAAAATTTTCTTAACTGTAGCCTTTCTTATCTGAGGCCTACAATTTTGGTGTAGAACACAAGCATATGCCCCCCTCCCCCCAAGAGGTTGTTTATGTCCAATTTACATGAGTGAAATACAAGTTGATGTAGATCTGTTGGAACAAGGGTGCGAGCAATTATTGGCATCCCATCACATACCCATATTTTGAGAATAAACAACACACCTTCGATGTCGATTGCCTTGGGGTTTATGCTATTACAAAACCCTCGATGCATTCATGAAAGAAAAAATTATACCATAACTGCATGTATTTTCTTGTATAAATTTTCTAATATAGGCAACAATATTAGGTAAATATGACTTTAAACTTGTCCAAAAATAATAGCCTCCTAATAGTTGGAAAATCAATCAACACATAACAATTTATTATTTTATTATCTGTATTTTTAGATAGCTCCCGAAAATTTTTAATTATTCATGTATTTTTATTTGTTGCCATTCAAAAACACTTTCTGAAAACACAAAATCTAATAAATGTTCGAAATATCTCAACTTATATTGTCTATCGCTACTGACTAGATTATTATTTATTGACAATCTAATTATGAATTGGTACATTTTAAATGGTGAAAGTGGCATCAACCACAACTATATGAAATATGTTAGTTTCCTATCTCTATTGCTCTACAAATCTAATAATAAGTAATAATCTAGTTGTATATTATTTAACTATATAATTTTAAGAACCTTACTATAAGAAGATAATTTGCTATTTATTCGTTAATATCTTGAGCAACCCCGTAGTGAAATAAAGCACCACTACTTCCCAAGTACTCCATAACCACATTCTAAATTCATAATGATTGTTTTTTAATTTAAGAATTAAGTAGGAGAGTGGATAGGATGTCAAGGGAATTAAGCGAAGGTTTGAAGAAAGGAACTTCAATGAAACGAGGAACTTCAATGGCTGCTTCGTTCTCTTTTGAGGCATGTCTTATATTTTTATTTTAATATTTGTTATATTATTTCTTTTATTTGATAACAATAAAAGTGAAAAAAAATTCATTGCTTGTACACACTGTAAGATGAGATGCAAGACGAACGTTTGACGGCAAAGAAAAGAGAACGGGAAGCTAAACTTATGATTAATGCATTAGAGTGAAAGAGGGAAGTGGGGAGCACAACTGTTCGGATCGAGAGAGCCTAGTGAGAACGAGATGAAGGGCACTGCATTTTCACAGTCCAAGTACTGGCAGCAATGGCATCCTTCACAAATTACCCAAAACAATCGCCTTATAGGCCAATACAACGCCAAAATCAACAGAAGCCCAAGTCAATATAACCCTAATTTGCACCCCAAAACACACCCACCTCTCTCATTAGCTATAAACTCCGTCAAAACCAACGTAACCCAACAATCCTTCTTACTTGTGCCGCCATTAGTAGTTGTTGGATCAGCAAATGCAGACATCTATGTAGAGATTGATAGGCTTCCGAGAGAAGGTGAGACCATCTCGGCCAAGTCTGGCCAGACGCTTGCTGGTGGGAAAGGTGCCAACCAGGCTGTTTGTGGTGGGAAGCTCTCATACCCAACATACTTTGTTGGGCAAGTGGGTGAAGATGCCCATGGCAAGTTGATCACCGAGGCATTGCAGGGCAGTGGGGTCCGTTTGGATCATCTGAAAAAAGTGTGCGGTGCACCCACTGGGCACGCAGTGGTGATGCTCCAATCTGATGGGCAGAACTCAATCATCATTGTTGGAGGGGCCAATATGTGTTGTTGGCCTGATCAATTATCTGACGAAGATCTAGAGATTGTGAGGAACGCTGGGATTGTTTTGCTTCAGAGGGAGATACCTGATTCTATCAATATTCAAGTTGCAAAAGTCAGCCTTTCATCAATCTTTTAATTATGTTGTGATTCGTGTGATACTTTTGGGTACATGTCCTTTATCCAATAACATTAATCAAACGGTTAATCAGTTTTTCGTTTCTGTGTACTTTTGTATCTATGTTGTCTATTATCATGATCATTTGTATCTGAAATTTGAGTAGAGGTAGCCCTTTTATCTTTTTTTTTTCGTAGGTTTGATTCCTTGTGATGACATGTTTCTCTATAATATGGCGTTATAGAATAAATATAAGGGGGCTTGTTAGAAGAAATGGGAAAGGAAAAATGATCCACGAGTGCAAGAAGGAATGGATTGGACTTGCTTGAATGGTTTGGCCAAGGTGGAAAGGTTTACCACTTTAACACGGTAGACTGTTTTATTGGATGAGTTGATTAGGATATGCTGGAAACAGGATCAAATTATAGATTGATTGTTTTGATGCATTGCTTGTTTATTGGGATTGGTTTGCTGCGGAAAATTCAAATATCTGATGTGAAGTTCAGCAATGGTGGGAGTGGTGATATTTGTGCTTTATAAACTAGGTTCGTATGTAGTGCATTTACATTCAAATAACACAAGAAAAACATGGGGTGTGATTGTTCTATGATGTCCGCTTTGAACATGACAAAACTTGTTCTATACTGAGTCTTGAACGTACCCATAACGCTCACATAGTTTTTCCAAGCTAATCAGTTGTCACCCCTAAACCAGCCTTCAGATCAGTCTCCTATTTGGTTCTGTCATTCTATTTTTCATAAAAAACAAATCATTTTGCCAGATTCTTTGTCTTGCTAGTAACATACTGAGTGATCTTTCTGTTAACTGATTTTTCATATCTCAAATGAAGACTAAATCGTCTTCTGACAATATTAATAATCACTGGGTGAAGTGAAATGCTGCTGTCCTTTAACTGTTTGCTGAGTGACCTGAATTGCAACTTCCTGCTCAACACTTCTGAATCAACAACATTGCTTTGGGTGCTGTTGCTCTAAACGATCATCATTCCTTACTGAATCAGATAATTCTTTCTTAACATAATAGAACCTACTCAGGACAACTCATGCATTTTGTTGTTGCTGGTCATTCGCAGACTGTGGCCTTCACACCTGCTGTCTAGAACTTGCTACTGGTCAGTTGTCATATCTTCTGAGGGATTACTGCTATCAGAAAAGGACCGGGACTTGGACTTGTTTGCTTTTGATATATTACAACATCACCCAATTTTTAGGCCTTATGAAGAGGTGGGTAAACACTATTCCTATGATGATTTACTGACTTTATTATACTGGATTATTGCCACATTTTGACCAGGTCATTGTCACAAACCTGAAATGCAACCCATATCATTATCACATTGAAACGTAACCCTGTCTGCCCAGCATGTGTGAAAGCACAAGGTCCTGTATTCCTTCTTCCCTTTGATGCTTCCCTGCAAACTTTGCTGTATTCGTCACATTATTTCACTGCTCTCTTGTGGAAAATCTTGCCAGACTATCAGGGTCAATATGATTCAACCTAAATAGCTCAAGATCCACTTGAATTTCTGACAGCCATCGACCGCCTATGAATTGAAACATCCAATGCACTGCCTCTCTCTCAACTGACATGGTGAGCGTCTCTTAAAAACCCATGACAGCTTTTAGTAGTAAGAAGAACACAACCTGCTAACTATCCCGGAGCACGCTTCCTCAAATGAAAAGCTTGTTGCCCCATCTTTTAAAACTTACCTTAAATCCAAAAGTTTGACTCCTTTTTGTGCTAGTCCAACACCAAAATAATCAAACCTTCTCTTAGCATCCGAACTATTTAAATATAGAAAAACAAAAAAAGAAGGTTCTCACATTACCATTGTTAATAGTAGTATTGCCCTCCACGTGAATGTACTGGGTGTGATGAGCTGTTATTTGTGTTCATTTTTTATTAAATTATTATTGAAATATATTTATATTTGCCATACTTATATTATTATTATTTCCATGAGAAAATTCAAGGATTTAGCAGTCAATTTTCTTCTTAAATCCTACTTATTTTATTTGTGATACTTATTTTATCAAATTTATTATTATTATTATTTTATTATTATTTTCTCCCTATATCATAGCCCCTAGTCAATATTCGATTTTCTCCACCATTGATGCACAAATCGCAACATTTCATCTCCTCGGTGAAAACCCTAACTTTTGGATCTGTTGCTCGATTCTCCACATTTGGGCATTGTTGCTCTCCTAGTTCTTGATATTGAAGGCTGGATTAGTGATGTGTTGTGAGTTCTTGTGAATTCCCATCCTTATTTCCTTTGTTGTTTGTGGATTATAGTGGTTTTTCTAGTTTGTGGTGTTCCGATTAGTGCTCTATGGTGCTAGTGCTGTCCCTGTTGCATGGATCCATGTTTGATTTCACCGGCTAATTAGCTGTGTTGTTTCCCGTTGGTCTGTGACGATGGCAATCATTGGTTAAGGGTTCAAGTCTTGGTATTGAGAAAGTGGAGAGAGAATAGCATTGCAGGTATTCTTGGTATATAATTTATAGTCTTGTTTGCTATTCACAATTCATTGTTGTTTATGGGTTCAAAGACTTGTTCATTTTGTGGATGTTTTGGTTTGAAGCACAGGGATAGCATTCAGTTAGAAGGCTACTACAGTTACCGTTTGTTTTTTATCTGATATATTTGGGATTTTTTCTCGGATTGCTGGTCTTGATTTTGACAAGTGTGACTTGATTCATCATAGTTGGTTGATTGTTCATGAATACTAAACTTGTATTGGGTGTCTTTGGTGAAAACGGCAGTAATAAGAGATTGGTTTGTTTTTATTGTGGTAAGGTTGGTTATACATGAAGTAAGTATTGGCTCTTATATGGAAGGCCCGCTATAACTCTTAATCTTATTATTACTTCTCTTGTTCAATCCATCACCTATTACTCGGCCTCCTCTAAAGTTCGGGTTATCGACTCCCGTGCCTCTGATTGCATAATTGGGTTTATAAGTATCTTATTTGATTATCAATGATGCTCATTGTTCCTGACGTTACTTTAGCTTATGGCTCATCTAGAAAAGTCGAGGGTGTTGTTTCTACTTTTATGACTCAGATTTTGCATTTCTCATTGGTCATTTACCAGCCGAATATTCCATTCAATTTGATATTAGTTTATAAGTTTATTCGACAAATAATTGCTGCGTAGTATTCTTATTCACCCATTGTGAGTTTCAAAATCTTACTACAATGAAAGTTATTTGTAGAGGTCCTTGTGACTCAATAGTAGATAGTTCGATACAAAATTCAATCCTATTGTTTGTTCTACTGTCACTTCTACGCCCCTTGATCTACATTACATGTTGGGTCATCAATGTCTTTCTAATCTGAAAATGTTATGTTCAACTTTGATATCTTGTTTTGAGTCATTTCAGTTTGCCAAGTACCATCGTATGTCATATTTCATTTGCGTAAATCCACGTGCCGCTTCCCCTTCTAAGTTGCTATACTTGGATGTCTGGGGATCATGTCCAATTTCGTCCAATATGAGATTTCATTGCTTTGTTATTTTTGTTGGTAACTACTTACGAGTTACCCAGTTATATTTAATGAAGAATTGTTTTGAGTTATACTCCATTTTTCTGTGTGTTCCATGATGAAATTAAAACCCTGTTGTCTACTTCTATATGTACTCTGTTGAGTGACAATGGTCATGAATATTTTTCTTCTTCTTTTTGTCATTTCCCTCCTAACATGGGATTCTTCATGAGTCATTTTGTTATGATATATCCTAGCAAAACGGAGTGGTTGTGAGGAAGAATAGGAATTTGATGGAAAATGCTTGAACTCTTTTATTCTATTAGGGCGTTCCAAATATCTTTTGGAGAGATGTAGTGTCGATAACTTATTATCTTTTTAATTGGATGCCATTGGTTACTTTTTAGGAGGATATTCCTTATCATGTGTTATTTCTTAGCAAGTCATTACTTTTCTTCCCACCAAAATTTTCAATTGTGTATATTATTGCGACAATATTTGACCTTAGACGATGGAGCTTGATCAAAGGTCTTTGCGGTGTATCTTTCTTGGATATCTTTTACTCATTTAAATTAGTGGTGGGAAAAATTACCGAGCATAGGTGTGGAGTTTTCTTATCTTATCATGTGTTGATGAGGTTAAATTTTCTTCGCTTTTTTGCCTACGTTTTCTTCCTCCATTTGTGTTTTGAGTGTTGAAAAATGTGTAGGTGCTTCATTTTCCCCTTCCATTTTCTTATGAGTGTTGGAAAATTAGGTTCAACATTTTTCTTCCTCCATTTTTTAGGGAATGGGTGCTTCGAATATTCAAAATGTTAGAATAATTATTTAAATAAGTGCTAGCACATATAACTTAGAGGCTTTGTTCATATCCTGGTTCGTGAAATCTTATAAGTTTAAATGCAACAAATTTAGGATACTCGTGTGTATACGTAGAGACCAAACACTTGTGTTGTTGGCTATCATTAATTTGAATTATACATTTCAGTTTAACTTATGTATTGTATGTTATGTTTTTGTTATAAGCATTTGATCTTACATTTTTATATTGTAGATATAGAATCTTTATATTTTGCATATCATATTATCGACCTAAAAAGGAAGGTTTTGGTGTCAGAATCAAAAGTTTGAAATTCCATTTAATGGATTAAAACGGAAGGTTTTGTACTTAGAATCAAAAATTTTGAAATTCTGTGCATTTCTGATATTAATTTCCATACAACCATCCTGCTGCTAACAAAGCGATCCTGATCCTTGGAATCCTTGCTGCATCTTCTCCAAAATGTGATCAAATCCTCCCTCATTAACCTTCTCCAAATCCAACTATGTCCGGTTATGATTCATTGATTTCCCATTCTTCATTTCTCCAGGACGAGGAGGGTCATAGCTTGATTCAATTTGCTTGACAATATTATATGCCAAGTTATTGTTGTGAAACAGTTGAAGGACCTTATTCTTCATTATATTCAGGAAAGACATGCAGTAAGCCTTGTTAGCAAGTACACTTCTGATACTGGTGCCACTGCTTCAAGATGCTCGTTCCACCCGTGCAGCTTCTTTCCTATTCAGTTTGTGATTTGTGATTAAACATCTTCCAAAAAGAGATGCTAGGATACTCTTGGTGGGTGCTTTGATAAGTTAGAACATTGTATGCCATTCACTGTCCTCATCTTGATTTATTATGAGGGCTGACAAATAGATCATCAGTTAGATAGGTTTTGAAGTAATGTTCATTTAGATGAAGTTTGGAGTTTTTCCCCATTTGGATAAGGCTAGCCTGAGTTTTAAGGGTTGAAAGACTCATTTGTGGCGAAGAAAGTATTTGATTATGATTTGAAGTTGGTTATGATTGTAGTAATGATAAGATTATTATTTTCATTGCTATTACCAGGACTGTGCTTGAGATTTTTATCCCTTATGATGTTGCTAGAAGCTTACTATAAAGAATGTTTGGGTTTTTGCCCCGGGGGGGGGGATTCTTTTTGAAGATCTTGGAAAACCATGAGGCTTCCTTAAGTCTGGCATACCATGATCCATGAAAAGTTTTCTTAAAAGCTGCTGAAAACAGTTGACTTTGCATGCATGAATGTCATGTGGACTGCATGACTCTTACATGATTTTATTGGGTTTGTTATGGTCCCTCCAACATTAGACTCCGTCCTAACAGCTGAGATCATCTTTACAATATGGAAGGTTAAGGTTAAAATAATATATTAAAATATTATTTCAATCTCTATCCTCTGTTAGTTTTCGAACAATCTCAACCATTTAGAGAATAGTGAGTCTATATTGAGGTAGACTATAACAAAACCCCATTTTTTCTTCTTCCTTGATCTTCATTCTTCTGCTGCTATTATGTGTCAACAGAGGCGTTATCCCTACCATTACCTCTGTGATCTGCTTTTGATTTGTCTATGATTTGGGTACATATCCTTTCTCCAGGAGAAAAAAACTTATCTTACAAAATAAGATAGAAAGAATTATTGTACACTTCCCTTGGAAGCAGCTGAGGAATTTTCAGTTAGTGTCCGGGAATGGAAAGGTTTCTTTCAATTCTGTGTAGTCTGGAGAACACGGTAGAGTTTGCAAACATTGAGCTACTTTTATGCTTCATTATAAGATGACTGTAATCTTTTTGCATGGCACTGCTACATTTTGTTACGTTGTGTATGGAATGAAGTTTAAATTCTAACTACATTTTTCACCCTAAATTCGGATGATGCATTGTGGAAATGGAAAATGAGTTTCTTAGTTTGGTTGCATACTTCACTTCCCACCAATTGCTCTTTCTGTGTGCTCTTCTTCTTCTGAGTGCTCCGTGTGCTTTTTTCATTTCTTTTATGTGTAAATAAGGCACAGGGGACTCGGGCAGTCTCTTGTGTGCTCACATGCATTACATATTCTCTTGAATTCTATTGAACTGGGATGCATACATGTCTTGCCAAATTTTCTGAACTTTTTGACATTATATGTCATCAGTTTCAGATCCTGGATGCTTTTGTTCACTTAAGTAGGAAATTTTTAGTTCGTAATCCCCTATCATCCATTTCAAGTCCATGTTTTTTCCTGTGTGATTTCTCCCAGGTCCATTTCTTTTCACTTCAAAATAGTTTGATGGTCATGTCTAATATGATTGTTTTAAGTAGTTCAAATTCTGCCGTCTAACCTGATTAAATCTGCAAGGTTATTTGAAGTTTATCTTGACTGTTGTGCTATTATAGTTGCAGCTTCCTCTCCCAAGAAGCAACTGGAAAATGTTGATTAATAACACTGCAGTATGTTAGCTGAATTTCTTTTATCATTGCATTTCCAGGCAGCAAAAGGTGCTGGTGTTATTGTGATTCTGGATGTTGGAGGGATGGATACTCCTATTCCACAGGAGTTGCTGAATTTTATTGACATTCTAAGCCCAAATGAAAGTGAGCTTTCTCGTTTGACAACTATGCCAACAGAGACATTTGAACAGATCTGTCAGGCTGTGGCAAAATGCTATAAAATGGTTAGTTCTTGGGTGCTGATCCATTTTCCACTGCTGGTGACGACTATATTAAATATGTTATTGTCCGTCTCAAGCAGTTCCTTTACACGGCTCGGCAACCAGTTGAATTTCAGTTGCACATTATATACATATATTATTATATGTGTGTTCTATGTCAAGTAGCTCCTTTTTTTATTTTGGTAAGTAATATGTATATTGAGATGTAAGAATTTAGGTCATATACGGCCATGGACTTAGAGCATATCCGCTTGAGTATACCTCGAGTTTCACATTGCATGCCATGCAGACAAAACAAAAAATAGATAGAAAACAAATTCAATTCCGACTAATACATATTAAAGGAAAACTCCATCTTGTCATGATGGAACTGTCGCACTGGTTTCGCCCAATGGAAGTCGTTTCTAACTTGTGCCAAAATGTGGCTGTGATTAGATTGGCCAGTTGTGTCTCATCCATCAGTGTAGAGTGTTAGAAAGTTCTCTAGTTGTGCTCTCTCCAAATGAAGTACACTGTAGTAGCAAGTGTGAAGCGAAAGGAGTATGCTTTGATGTTCTTGCCATTCAATTTGAGGGCTGCCCATATTATGTTGGAGTTCCAATTATTGTATGGCCAACTAATTCCCACATGGTAACACATCATCCTCCACATACATTTGAAAAGGGGTATCTGAAAAATAAGTGATTATGACTTTCAATCCCATTGCTGCAAAGTATACACGTAGTAGGTTGTTGAATGAAAGTGCTAATACGATCCAAATTGCTTAATCTCCTTTGAGTAGCCAACCATAGAGTAAAGGCATGTGCTAGTATATGTTGAGGGCCCTAAACAAGATAGCCCCACACCACTTTGTCTTTGGGGGCCTGGAATATTTTGTAGGTTGATTTCACCGTAAAAATATCAGTTTGACTTTCAAATCATTTGATCTTATCTTTTCGGGATGCATTGGAATAGTAATTTGGTATGTTGTCCAAAATGCTAGCGACCTCCACATCGAATTAATTAGGCCACTTCCACGTTCCATGACTAATGATATTTTGGACTTTGGTGTCGTGAGATAATCCAATGACAATAACCAATCTCTCAGTGTATCTGTCGTACAGTGGCCCCAACGGGTGCTAATTGTCGGTCCATAAGAAAATCCCAACACCATCTCCAATGTGATGGTGCATCTTGAGCTGAAGAGTAGGGTACAACTTCATGGTCTTCTTCCAACTCCTTGCTGTTGAGCCAAGAACTTTGATGGTCCATATGCATCTGTCCTTAATCCGATAGGTGTGAATCTATGAAGACTATACATAAACAGGATCTTTAGTGATAACCTTCCATAGAAAGCGACTGATTAAGGCCTTGTTAGGAGCAAGGAGGTTTTTGAGTCTCAAGCCACTTTCATCTTTTGTAGTGCAAATATCCTCCCATGCTAACTGTGCTACATATTTCCCTTCTATGGATCCATGCCAGAGAAATTGGCGAATATAACCTTCTATTTTATTTAACACAATTTTAGGTAAGATGAAAATTGAAGCTCAATAGGGGTGAATAGTTGATAAAATGGGGGAGAT
>JAOVVI020008396.1:0-14214 GCA_028571085.2 Nepenthes alata
CGCAAGGAGAAGACGGTCAACGTTTGAGTTGACCGTCGGAGTGTTGTCCGCCTTCGTGGGGAGCGAAGGGAGCTCCGCCAGCGATCCACCGATGGGCTGTGGGCCACAGTGGAATGGGCCCATTACTGTAGAAAAGCCTCCAAAGGCCCTACTTGGCTTCACACAACGGTCAATGTTGAGTTGACCGCTTGCGAGCAAGTTGGCCGTCAAAGTGGTCAACGTCTGCGTTGACCGTTTTGGCTACTGGGCTTTCCAGTTTCTGGGCCCGCCTTCTTCAATGGGCCGCAAGAATATTGACCGTTCTATTTGGGCCTCCGTTGACTTTTTATTTGGGCCGATCCATTATTGGTGTACCCATCAAGAATGATACAAGTACTTTAGATTGAAATTTTATATCTACTTTCGTCTTTATCTGTTTCAGTCCCCTCCTACCGGATAAAGTTTATATATTTTCAAATTTGATATCAATCAGCCTATTTTTTAAAAAAAATTTACATGATTATTTAATTAGAATTATATAATGGTTTAGACTGAACAGTTGATAAAATTTTGTATCTCCTTAATATTTAATACTTATAATTTATTATATATTATTACATATTTAATGTGGCCAATTATCATTAGATCCATATAATTATTTGTTAGTATTCAATACTAAATATATTTTTTAATCGGGCTATTAATTATTTAGATCATTTTTGTACTTATAACTATTTAGCCATTAGGTTAGTTAGCAGGTTGTGCGTCTAAAGTGATTAATAATTTATTTTTTTTTCAAGTCAAATAATTTGGTTGCTTGATAATCCACTATGAGCTTATAATTTGTAAAAATTATATTTAATTAATTTAAATTAATCTTATTTTAAATTGTATTTAATAAAATTTAAATACATATTTTATAAAAATTAATTTTAACCATTGTATGAATTAAAGAGATAGTTGGACAAAATTACCCTAATATTATCCTGCTATTTGACCGAATTTATCACACAACTTTTTGTAAAAAATGGTGATTTATTGGAAATACTTTTGACATAATCTTTTTAAATATGTTTTAATGGTATGATATTTTATTATTTATTAATGTCATATAGTTTAAATAATAATAAATAAATTTATGGCCATCCTAATAATACCTTGTAAATATTTTTGAGGTATTTAAAGTGATCTCCTTCGTAAAAATATACCAATTTAAAAGTTAAATTATTCAAATAAGCGATATGGTCATGCTAAGATAAGGTAAATAAATAAGAAAATATGTTTTCATGCATAGTTTTTAATATACGAACTTAGAAATTAATATAAAAATATTATAAATATACTCATTTATATATACATTTAATTTTAAATTACTAATAAATAGGTATAAATTTATCATATTTTAATTTTTACCTTTTCTCACCCCCTCTACACTAAAATTAATATAAAAAATAAATAAAAAATTATACATGTTAATACTTTGGCAACCAACCAAATTTATAATGATATTTATCATTATAATACTTTGATAATGGTATTTATCAAATTTATTATCGTGCGTCTCAATTATCATAAATAAATAAATAAACATAAATCAGTCTAGAAATATATCAAAACAAAAATTTCAAACGACGTCGTTTTAATGTCAACCTTTTCTAAAACGGCACACGTAAAAAACCAAACACCACGTATACGTACGTCTGTGACGCAGCCACGTGTACGAGAGAGAACGACAGCGTTTTGGCAAAAATTTTGGTTTGCCGCGCTGTGCGTTGAAAATACAAGCGGGCGTTGGTTCGAAATCTGCTTACGCCAGAGCCCGAGGCTCGGTTTCTCCAAACCTTAGCCCAAATTCGCCAATTTTTTATTATAAAATAAAAATTGTGGGAAATTTAAAATAAAAAATAAAATTAATTATTTTATTTTTCATTAATATATTTATTAATTTAATATCAAAAATTATCTAGAATTAAAAAAATTAAAATTTATTCGTTATGTTTCTTTACTTTAATGAATATTAAAAAATAAATTAATTATTAAGTTCATGATATATTGTTTTTAATTTCAGTAAATTTATTGTAAAAATAAAAATTTTGTTCATGCATCACGACCAGAGCCACACCCGAGCCGCCGCCCTCCGTCCCTCGCCCCCGCCCTTCGTCCCTCGCCCCAACTTGTCTGTCCGTATCTCTCATCTACTGTCTTCTTCTCCAAAACAGTTGTGTGAAAATTGAAAATAAATTGAGTATGAACGGTCGGAATTCGCGGCCATGAAAATTGGGTACTTTTCTCATCTCCACCCTCTCGCCGTCGGAAAAATAACCAGTCCAGGTTTCCTCCATCTCCATTTCATTCCCAGTAACTTCCACGGTTAACTGAGCAGCGACACACAACGCTGCTGACATACCATGCTCAGTCTTTTATCACTGCTGATTTCAAATTATATTTATTATATTATCTTTTATAAAATTACCCTGTTATTGGTGATAAGTTTTCAACTGATCCATTGATACATGTAGAAATGTTGCTTTATTTGCGGGTGTTTCTCTTTCTTTGAGTT
Organism: Nepenthes alata; assembly: GCA_028571085.2. Classification (NCBI taxonomy): domain Eukaryota; kingdom Viridiplantae; phylum Streptophyta; class Magnoliopsida; order Caryophyllales; family Nepenthaceae; genus Nepenthes; species Nepenthes alata. The sequence goes on from JAOVVI020008396.1 coordinate 2,540, forward strand.
TATTACAGACTAACGGAAAAAAAAGGTAAAAATGTTTAGTCGTTGCTTCTTTTTTATTTTGCCAGACCTCTGTTTTATGGGAATAATTTTTTCACCTACACTCCTTTCACTCATGAGGAGTAGATGAGAAAGTTGATAATAAACGATGATGACTTGGAATCGGCTCTAAGATGTTTAGCTTTAACTCCAAAATAGACAAACCCTCGATTTTCTTTTGTATTAACTTCTATAGAAATCCTCATATTTTTAAGTACTTATGAAGCGGCCTTTTACTTCTTCAGGGGTGCAGATTGTTCACATGCTTATTAATTGCCGGCAACTAACGGCATCGGATTCACATGTGGACTATCTTTTCTGCGGGCGACTCTATCTTCTAATAATTCGATCTTGAAGTTTCATTTTCAAATTCAAATTCAGTGCCCACTAATCACTAGTGGGTTTCAGCAAGATGACGTCAAATTCAGACAGACCCACATCATCGTCGTTGCCGTCGTTGGCACTGGCGAGGGATATTGATCCTTTGTTGAAGGACTTGAGTGAAAAGAAACAAAGCTTTAAGCGTAACGTGGTTTCTTTGGCGGCTGAGTTAAAGGACGTTCGAACCCGTCTTGCTTTGAAAGAGCAATCATATGCTAAAGAAACCCTAACAAGACAGGCATGCCCTCTGGGCACTTCTCTCTTTGGCCCCCTCATTTTCTTGGTTTTTGTAGTCGGAAATTTGGAATTGGGACCATTTCAGCCTTTTTATTCTAGTTCATGAGTCCTTTTGGGCGGTGGGGCTATTTGTTTATTTACTGTATATTCTGTGCTGCATTATTTTATGGATTTTATAGGAAGTAGAGGCCAAGGCCAAGAATATGGAGCAGGAAATACGTAGATTGCAGGAAAGCTTGGAGGAGAGAAATGGACAAATAGAAGCATCAACATCTGCGGCTGAAAAGGTCCAACTCAAACTCATTATTATTATGATTCTCCGTTCTTCTTAAGCTTCTTTTTCTCCATGGATTATCGACCTCGTATTATAGATGCCCAAGAAGTTAAATATCAGTTTTCAGAAATTTGAGGTGTTAAACGAGTCGAGTGGGTTTAAATGGTTTATGGTATGTTCATCTCGCTTCTTCACTTTTTGTAGGATTTTAGTCTACTAGCTGTATATGTCTGCACATCTTTTTTTGTTAATCCTTTGGCTTTTCATCTTCTTTGTCGCTAAAGGGAAATGGCTACGTGCCCTAGTACTTAGAATATTATATTTCTTATCTCATCTTATTTGGAGTTTTTAGGATTCAACTGAATATTGTCTCTATATTCGAGTAGTTCATAAAATACTTGAAATTCAGAAATGCATATGGTGGCCAAGGCCAGTTTAGAGCTGTATGATGTTTACCTTTTCCCCTTTTCCCGCCTTCTATAATGAAATGTGGCTTGGTCCTCTACTTTTGTTTTCTTCTACTTTATTTTAATTTTTTTTAACCTTTTGGGGCTGGGGCTTGGTTAATTTTTATGCTTCGTTGGAATGGAGACATAGAGGACAAACTGCAGAACTGTGCTTCATGTAGTCGTGAAACTGGTAGAAATGTCCTTCCCAAGGGCTTATTATTTTAGAAAAGAATAACTTTAAGTAGGCAAATTCTATATATAATTATTTTTCTAAACAGTCACGTATTTACTGTAAACTTGAATTTGCCTGGAAGAACTGACTTCCTAGGGTTATCATCACAATTTCTAGATTTGAACTTCAATTGGCAGGGATCTATCAAGACCAAGATCTGTGTTTAAGAATTATGATTAATAAGTTAGATATTGTTCTATGCTATACGTGTGGTCTTACCTTTTTAATCTGGATTGATAACTAGCACATACCAAAGTAAAATGTAGTTCAAAATGAGTGGCACAAAAGCTAACTATGATTTAGCCTTCAAATGTTTCTCTTGGGTTCTTTGTATTAGTGATTTTAGATTCTCTGCTTACAGTGTCCTCACAGCTTTGATCCTGCAATATTTTTGGATTTAAGGTCATAGAGCAGGGATCACAATGTCAAGTTAAAATAGGTCTTATCTGGTTGATGCTGTTTTTTGACCTTTGCCAATATTTAAATGGAGTGAACAAAAGTTGGCAGTCTCAAATTTTTTAGTCAAATATTGCGTGCTCCAGTGAGTTCATTGTTACTATTTATGCAATTGAAACTCACATGGCATGAAATATCTTCTGAATAATTTATCAACTCAATTAACCTGGGTGTTATTGATTATGCTTTTAATTAAGTTTGGTGTATGTATTTTTCATTATTGCAGATGCCATATTAAGTTTTGGCATCATAGGCATGTCATAAGCAACTGCAATAGTGTCCCGGGCATATCATTATGATCGTGGTTTCTTCAAATACTGGTACATATGGGCTGAAATGATATGTTACAACTGATATTTTGCAAGTTCGTCCTTTAAGAAGATAATAATCTTAAATTTGCAGTTATGATTTTTCTGGATCAAAATAGTAAAATTGTTGATAAAAATGTTTTTATCTATATCAGCTTTCTCATGTAGGCACAAACTAGGAGAGCCTGTCTGATTTAAGACTCATTTTCTGCTTTTAGTTACTGTCAAGCAGATATATGAATGACAAAGGCAACATATTTTGTCATGAACCCCAGAAAAGTCCATATCAAACGATATTAAAAAATCTGCCTTTTCTGAGACTGGAATTTTTTTATGTCAGATTAGTGTAGATGTGAGAAATTGAGCTGCACGTTCAAAAAGGCCAAAGAATGCTGTCAATCATAATCGCCCAGTATTAACTGTTTAAACTGAGGGCTGAATTTCTTAATGACTTATCTTTTGATGGAAATTTTTTATTGATAACTGTTAACAGCGTGAAATACTAGACCTGCCCTAAAAATTAATGTACATTTGCAGTTTCAAATATGTCGCTATATGAAGGGGAAAACAAGTTTGAGTAGTTAACATTGATGAGTCAGAGTCCTAGGTGAAGGCCTTTGAATTTACCTATAATGACATTATTGAAATTTTGTTTATGGCTTGTGTTACCTCTGTTGCTTATAGAATACTTGTCATTTCATACAATTGGTAAGATTGGGGTGCGGGAGGTTGCAGTGCCTCTGTGTCATCATTGTCCTGACTGCAGTTTTCATTGCAATACAGTACCTCAAAGAGCTGGATGTTCTCAGATCTCAGCTTACAGCTACTCAGGCTATGGCTGATGCAAGTGCTGTGTCAGCTCAATCGGCACAGCTTCAGTGTTTGTCTCTACTGAAGGAGCTGGATGAGAAGAATAGTTTGTTAAAAGAACACGAGAGTCGTGTTCAAATGCTAGCAGAGCAGTTTGATAGCCTTCAAATGGATCTTCAAGCAAGGAAGTCTTCACAGAAGCAGTTGAAAGATGAAGTTGCAAGAGTTGAACGTGATATTATGGAGGCTGTTGCAAAAGCTGAAGCAGCCAAGGATTGTGAACTAAGAAAAATGTTAGAGGAGATTTCTCCGAAGAATTTTGAGGAGATCAATAAGCTTTTAGCTGCAAAGGACGAGGAAATAGCTAAATTGAAGGATGAAATAAGGATCTCGTCTTTCCACTGGAAGCAGAAGACCAAGGAAATGGAAGCACAGGCATGTACTCTTTTAGTTGCTTATGTTTTCTGATCCTGAATACAACACCGTTGTATTTTGGTGCTTCAGTTATATTGTTAAAACTTGTTTCCTGAACAGATAGAGAAGCATCGGAGGGCTGATCAGGAGCTCAAGAAAAGAGTATTGAAAATGGAATTCTGTCTTCAGGAAGCTCGCTGTCAAACAAGAAAACTCCAAAGGGTATCTGTCATTCCTCGAATTTATGTCCTCGATAATTCACTCCTTATGTCATTAATCTGCATTAAAATTGAATGGCTGTACGTATCAAAATGTTCTTGGATCCTCGCTTTAATCTTCAGTATTCTGAATGGCCGCGAATTTCATTCTTGAGAATGCTATTTCCTGTGCGCTTAATCTCTTTATTCAGTTAATAATTTGACACCCGGCTGAGAATACCGATCATGTGATTTCTTTGATTTTCAAAGTGTAAAATCTTTGCAAATTCCTCAAGTAATTTCTCCTACAACAACGGAAAATTATAGAAAAATATTCTCAGATTTTCAATTTTTTCTGTTTCTATTATCAATTTTTATATCAATGTCAATTCTCTCTGTAAAAAAAAAAAAGAATCCCAAATTTATCAAGGAAAACTCCAAGATTGCCTTTTATTTATTTTTTATACTTGTGAAGTTTTTTGTAAAATCATGTGTATTATAATATATGACTTCAAATGTGTTCAATTTACTTGTTCATTTGCATATTATATAATTAGTACCAAAATAAAAGTTGATAATAAAATTGGGAAAGAAAGAAGCTTAGAATAGAGCTTGGAAAAAGTGGAAAGTTCAAAAATTAAAAGATCATCCCCCAACCCTTGCTTATCAAGCCATGACTTTTATCAATTTCCCCCAACAACGGACATGACGACAACAGGGGATTAAGTGAATAATCAATCCCTTAGGTGGAGAAGATGATTTGTAGCATTCTGCTGGCTCTCCTTTTTTAATTAATCAAATGCCTATTTTACCATTTCTCAGCCTAAGGACCGCTAATGATGATCAGATGGGCAAGTTGTATGCCATTCTCTGTATTCATTTTCTTATAATTTGTGCTCATGCAATCTAATGTGGCAGGTGGGAGAACGAAGTGACAAGGCTATAAAGGAACTTAGGGATCAGTTAGCAACTAAGCAACAAGGTGCAGCTGAGAGCTGTGAGAAACAGAACTTCTGGGAAAGCTCCAGGTTCAAGATTTTGGTTTCCATGTCAATGCTGGTCTTGGTATTATTTTCAAAAAGGTGAGAACATTATAACCAGGCAGTATTCTATGGTAAAAATGCATGAATCACCGTTAGGATCTCAACTGAGATTATTAGCTTAGCTTTAGAGGCAAATTTCTCTTCACAAAAGCCCACTGTATTTCCTCTCCGGCATTGGCTGAGAGAAGCCCCCTTTTGGCTGTCCCGTCAAGAAAACTACATCTACTATAGTTGATCTTCTAATATACAACTCGATTACAAGTGTATTAGCAGAATAATCTATGAGGCAGGATTCTGCTGATAGCTGTAAGCTTGAAGTCTCTGTTTAGTAGACCCTCTTACGTCTATTTAGTAAACTGGGGTAGATAGTTTTATGAGTAACACAGTTTGTACTATAAGTTTACTATATTTTTTTATTGAAAAAGATGATGTGACATCTATATATGGATTTAATCAATACAAAATGTGGCACTCAAATGATCTTCTTAGTACGCAGTTAGGCATTCCACCCTATAAGAGCTGCACGTGAGGGAATGTCAATGGGGCTGGATGGATGGGTTTTTAATTGCTATGTCCGCCTCCACCCCACTGAATATTAGGGCAAGGGCTGAGGAGTTAATGCAGGCGGGAAAGAATATCTACAATTAAAAAGATTTCTCTTTTTCTAATTTTGAGAACTATTAAAAAATTATATTGGTGCATGTTAACCTTTATATACATATATATATATTTGTATATTATATGTTAAAATTACATTAAATATTTGTAAAAGAAAGCAGATCATGAGTAATAGATGTTATATATCCTAGCTAAATAAATTTTATATATTTATAATAAAGCACATTTTTTAAGTAGATGCAACATCTGATGAAGCAGGTGACCTAAAACGATCTCTATCCTACTATCTTGGATAGGGGTATCCCATTTGTTTTGAGTGAAATTTCTGTATCTTTTTTAGGATTACTGTTATGGCCTGTTTAATTTTCAGAATGATGTGTTCAATGAAGAAAAAGGGGATAAATGCAATAAATGGTTCTAAAATGGTGATTGAACATTATTTTTTTAATTTTATCTTCTTTATTTTCATAACAACCTCTTTTGATATAAAAACCAGAAAATGTTAAAAAATGTTAGTCCTTAATTGGTTTTTTTTTTTTCTATTTTCAAGGTGCATAAGAAATGAAGAACAAATGCTTTCTTATCATTTCATAGATCCCCACATTCTCAACTAGCCCTAATGGAATCAAATACAGGTCCTTTTGGATTTGGTGAGGAGTGGGCCATTGCATGAACCCGTAAAATTAATTAGTGCATAACAAAATAGAGAAAGGAATATACATCATTTTCTGTGGTTGGAACATGGAATATTTTTTATTTTCATTTTTCATTCTCTAATCAGAAATCACCTGATATTTTGGCAAGAGAAAATGATAACGGGCACAATCTGGTGCTGTGGCTTCTATCCATCTATATTATTTTGGAGCCCTTTGTCTGGACAGACCGATGGACTGTCGTCTACCTGAGTGTCTAAAAGATGCCATCATAATGCCACTCTTTCACTAATGGTACTTGAGAAAACCTGGCCATATTCAGGCATGTAGAACTTCATCACCTGCATTAATTTTTTAGTTAGTATATGGCCAAACATATGACTTGCCAAAAAAATACTGTCTAGCATGTTTTCCTTTTTTTATTGATCAATACAACAAGAAGGGAGACCCGATTGAACTTGGAATCAGGGTCCTTCACTGAAGGAGTCTTTCTTTCTTCATTATGAAAGGAGAGCCCCCATATTCAGTAGGGAGGTTAGAACGAAATTCTACCCTCCCCATTGCAAATTTTCAATATTAAGGAGGCAAATCATAATTCAATAGGAATGTTCTGAGTAATCTTTTTTCTTTTGTTTTTCCTGCATTTGAAGAAGATATAAGAAAAACTAAACAAATTATGCTTTGGTAGGAATGTTTAGAGTAATCTTTTACTCTTTTTCCTCTGTTATTTTGTAAAGAATGAATAAACTAAATTAAGCCTTTTGCCCTCAGTAGAGTTGATAAACTAATTTCCCTCTATTTGGCTGAAGGAAATACTTTTAAGAGGGATGTTTCTATGGTTGCAGCGGGTGAAGTTATTCTTTCCCATAGTTGATCAGCTGGTCCTGGGATAAAATGGGGAAGGGGTAATTAACCATCCTACAAACTCCATGGTTGTAACGACAATGGTGGGGAATGATAGTAGCATGGAAAAGGTGCACTTTTGGTAATGGTAGAGGTGGTGGCAGCGGCGGTAAGGGTCTCAATTCCTTCATTTACCGAAGTAGCTGCCATGATTCGATGACAGCTGCAGTGTTAAGGGATCTGTTTCTCGATGTTCCTTTTGCACGGCTAGATTATAATTTTATGCACATTATGAAACAGTATTTGACCACAATTGAGCACCAAAAATGCAGGTTAAATTCAATGGATGCTAGGCAATCCATTACCAAATCAAGTGAATCAACTGGGAGTCCTAAATTGTGATGTAATAAACTCATTCAACTGGTGTGTACATACAAATATACTAACTGATACAAGCGTGCTAGAAAAATTTAAATCATGGTCTCCTCTACACCTCTTTAAGTCTGCACACGCTGAATTCTTTTTCTTCTTAAGGCATCAGACAATTAGAAGCTGCACATGCAGCATTGGTACTTTTAGCAACCATGTCTTTGCACCTCAGGCAAGCTTATATTGGCAGCTGAACTAGGAGCTGGTTGTGGGTCTAGATGTTGAGAATACCTGGAATTATATTGTAATAGACTCAATATACCTATTCAGCGAAAGATATGTACATAGGTTCACCAGCTGAGGTCTGGTCTGCTGCTAAAGTAGTTGATCTGCAAATTTATTGCTACTTGCATAGAAGATCCGAAACTATGAGCCCATAACTAGTTTCCCAATGGTCAATGAAACTATTGCGGTGATGCAGTTACTGAATAGTTGCAGGCCATCCGATCCAGATGACGGTGGGGTGTTCACAGCTGGAGGGCTTTCAGACCCAAAAACAGTGGTTGTTGTTGAAGCAGGATTGCTTGTGTTTAGCACTGAAGGTGGAGAATCAAAGCTGGCAGACAATCACAAAAGCAGGGGTAGGTGTCATTAGATGGAAAAGAAATACTCGGCATGAAAGCTCTAAATGACCTAGTTGACAAACACCGTACCCTAATCCAGAAGCTCCCGATGTTGAGGATGTTGTTGCTGGTGTTATTGCTGTGACTGGTGGTGGTGTTGTCAAAGGTGATGTTGTCATTAACGATGGGTAAATGCAAGAACCAGAACCTGTAAATTTCTCAGGTTAGCAATGTTTCAAAACTCTCAGAAGCTGACATGAAAATAGTGATTCTGTGTCTCTTCTTACTTGGGTTTGTATAGATTTGCACAGCGGTGCCTCCGAAATCACAGCTAGATGGCAACGGATTCCTCTGGAAGTAGCTATTAAATGCATACGAGGCATGGTTTTCAACGGTGTTTGGATTATAGCAGCTTGCTCCCTGTTGGATCATCGAGCAATCTGCACCTCCGATTCCACAGGCATAATCTAAAGCTAGCTGAAGGGCGCTCTCTGACACACCACTCCTTGCTATGCACCATGTCTGTCCTGGAATGATTGGAGTGATGGTTGCTGCAGGAGGCGGCATACTTGTGACTGGGGTAGTAGTAACCGGGACGTTACCTACCGTTGGTGGATAAGTTGTTACAGGATTTGTTATTGGTTGAGCTCCTGGATTCGTGCCCAGTGCAGGTGGATTTGTGTTTGACGCTGGGGAATTGAAAGGATTAGTCGGGGTAACGGTGACAGGTGTCGTGGAAGGGACTGTAACAGGTGTTGCAGCAGGATTTGCAGGTGTGAATGTTGAGGGATTTGTAGCAGGGACAGTAATAATGGTTGGCGTGAGATTATATGGATAGTTAACCGGTGTTGTTGAGGGATATGTAGCAGGATTTGAAGGATAGCTTGTTGTTGGGGGATCAAATGTGTCATGTGTAGTAGTTTTAGAATCAATATCCGATAGTAGTGCTCTATGCAAAGAAGAAAATCCATGCTGTCCTTCCCTATCTGGTTCCTCATTTTTGAGTTCTTGTATTTGAGGCACTTCCACAAGCAACCCGCTTATCCTGCCCATAATTAGGATTCCATTCTCCGAGTATCGTAAAATCTTGATGATCAAATTGCTATCAGCTGATTGCTTGAAGGACACAGTAGGGCTCTTGATTCTCAAAACAATGGGTACATCAGTATGTGAAAGAAGTGAATTGACAGAGTTTGCTTTATTTTTAATTGACTGTAGAATCATGTCTTCCTTGCCCAATTCTCTGTCAATATGGGCTTCTACAATGACAAAAGACCTAGTTCTCTTCAGAAAATGGAAAATTCTGCCCAAGTCTCTTTTCCTTCTGCTATTCATGTTCTCTAGGAATGGAAGTTGGAATGCAGCAAAGACTTTTATTGGGTTTTCAAGTTGAAGACTATTGATCAATGAATAGGTGGATTTCAAGGTAGAGAGAAGCGAGTGCAGATCTTTTTTCCCCTGTAAGTCGCTGATCCTACTGCCTATTTTTATAATGCTATTGAATTTCACATCTGAACTATGAGACCTGAGATGGGTTTTGAGCCATGAAACTCGAGATAGTTTGGAACTTTTTGTGTACTCAAAGGGTTCTTGGTTTAAGTAGATATCAACAGAAACACCAGTGTTTGATAGACCAAGAAGAGTAATGTGATCAGAGACTAGAACCTTTATAAGAGATGGAGAGAGCCTTTTTAGCTCGAGGAATGATATTGCCTTGATAGCTGAAGAAGCAGCATTGTTTCTTGTTTCATAGGATAAGCCCACCAAAAATCCTGACAGAAATAAGAAAAAAATTGAATGAGAAGAAGGTGAACAATTTTTTGAAGAAATGGATGCAAGTGGATAGCAACTTACCTGAAGTGCAGATGGTGAGGGAAGAAAGAAGCAAGAAGAAGAGGGAATTGAATCTAACAGTTCCTTGTGCCATCATTTTTGGAGGGTTTTCTGGTTGACCCAACAAGTTTTTCAATGTGATTTCCAAACTGTTGACCCTTATAAAACATTGAACGGAGATGAAAACGAAAGCCGCTGAGAGAGAAGCAGAGTGCGAGACTGAAGGAGGGAGGAAAATACAGAGGTAGGGGCGCAACTATAGGGCAGAGAGCGGGGAAAGGAAAGGAAAATAAAGTAAAAGGACCATCGAATTTGGTGCAATTATAAAGAAAAGATGGTTACTTTGTCATGAAGGATGACATTGCATGTTCTGTTGCTCAGCATCGCAGAGAATCAGCGAAATCCATAATGCCCTTTATTATTACTGTCTATTTTTATTTCTCTTGGTCTTCCTTTATACTTTCATAAGATGGAAATCTGACATGGCTAGCGGAAAGTTTTGATGCCCATGCATGTATGACTAGGGTCAATAGCAGTCTTATCACATGCATCTAAATAGATGCCTACGATGCTTTAAGTCTACTGTCATCTGAATACGTTTGTAACTACCAGTATTAGATAAGTCCAGAAAGATGAGTCCAATTTGCAATCACACATTCAAATTCAGCTAGCTGCACTTAAGTTGAACCGGCTAATATGCCAGTAGAATGGACTGGTTGCCGACACACCCAATTAATTGTTGAATTCGTGTGTCATATTTTATGTGGGGATTAGAATCTTGCCCTTAAAATTGAACACACCGACCCACCTAGCTCAGCAGCAATGGTTAGCAGTGCCGCATGTGTTAGTGGGACGGTGGGTCCAAGTAGCCGTGGAAAGTGCAATGACAACAAGGAAAAGGCTTGAATAAGTTGTGCTCTGTTTTCTTTAAGGATTTCTTCCCATCTGTCCAGCGTCACCTTTTCCCCCATAGTTATATATGCATAAGAGTAGGACCAGCTTCCAAGTGGGATAAGCCTTCACCTTCTATCCTTTCATACAAATATGTCAAAAGATGGTTTGTCCGCGTAACGTTGCTGCCGAAAGCAGAGGCAAGGGATGAAAAAGTAGGCTTTCAACAATCAGGATAACGTTATGGCATTTGATGATGTCTATATATAGATATGATAATGATAATGACTCCAAAACAGCTGACGGGTGGTGCTCAAAATCACAGGAAAGTGGGATTAAGCGGCCGCCAAGCAGATAGTACAAGCTGCCTTGAGGATTGTCTTTGCTTAATAGCATCAACTTTGTTTCGTCACGAACTGTAAGGCCTTGTATGCTGCAGAGATACGGATACGATTACGTTTCTGTGGCGTTCTTGTCTGAGCAGTGTGGCTGGTATGCGTCCAACGTTTGGGATTGTGGGATATGGCATACGAACACTCTGCTAGGAGATGAACGTTGTCTAGATTTTATCCTTTAAATTTGATAAATGAGTTGACACTACGAATTTCTAGGGCATTAAACGTTGGTCGGCGACAAATGGTGGCGGCCGGAGATATTATCAGCCAATGACCTACAGCAGCCCAGGGTATCACGTGTCACAATGGTATCATTTTTGAATAAATTTTTATTAAAAAGTGTTGAAGGCCATTGTTAATAATGAATGAGCTCTAAAGATGATATTTCATTTTGAAAAAAAGAAGTTATTTTTTAAAATTTAGGGTTTATATTTTTTTGATTAGGAAACATTTTCCATTTAACTTATTTTTCGGAATGCCAAATATCAAAAAAATATGATAATACTCCTTAATGTGCACTAACCATAGAAAAAGTAGAAAATTTTTTTTTTAATAAAACATTTTCTAACACCCCATTAGTTCATGTGTATAGGGGGAGATATAGCTACTAATG
>JAOVVI020008397.1:0-14214 GCA_028571085.2 Nepenthes alata
CAGGTGGTCGGCAACAGATGAGCCATCATTGTACAGGATCTGCATTAGCCTCATAAAGTGGAAGATTTTGTTATTGCCGGTCTTGGAGGCATAGAGCTTTTGCAGCTTCTCCCAAAGCTCCTTGGCACTGGACTCTCCCTGAACGTGGTTGTTCATGTTGTCGTCCACAAACTACCGTATGAACCCGCACACTTGCTTGTGCTCCAACGTCCACTCATCGTCCATTTTTGCCACCGACTTTTCCGTGACAAAAATGGAATTGTGCATAGACTTCACAAAGAGCAAGTTTGACATCTTGCTCTGCCAAGTGTCAAAGTTGGTTCCATTTAAACAAGTCATTTTGCTTCCAACCTCCACAGCAGCCAGCAACAATGTCACCGTTCAAACAACCTAGCTCTGAGACCACTTGTTGGCGCAAAACGGAAGACAAAGTGACCGGACAAACGAAGCACTATGACAGTAACAGAGCAGAGTTCGCGAACGGATAGCCAAATGTAGAGATGAAAAAAATGAGAGAAACACACACGATATTTAACGTGAAAAGATCCTTTTTGACTAAGAAAAAAATCACCAAAGAATACACTATAAAGAATGATTGTTTACAAGAATGTTAGCTAAACAAAGCTCAAACAAAAGAAAATAATCACTAAGTGTAAATCACACAATTTCTCTCTAAAAATATTTCTCTATCTATCTTTACAACAAGGTTGCCCACAGCTCTCTCTAAGCTCATTTAAAATGCTTGCCATCTCACACACCCGTAGCACAACTCCAAGCAAGGGCACAAGCTTTTATATACACAAAAGGCCTAGTGGTCAGCCAGCCACCCTACTGCCAGTAGGATGGCAGGACCATGCCCCCTTGACCTACCATGGCAGGCGCACGCCCGGGTGCCAGAATAGCAGGCCTGACACCTTAGGAAGTTGCATCCGAGAAACGTGGCTACAGCAGGCCTACGAGAGAGAGAGTCAACGCCTAGATTCCTGGAATCCTCGTCATTGTCCTCAGCAACCTCTCGGATATGACGCCTCCAATGAGTCATCGTCCGCATGACAGGCTTCTTGGACTACTCAAAAAAGTTCGTGTCCATTTTTCCCAATAGAGTCCGCGGACATAAGTGTCACAAGGGAGTGACCCCAACAATTACAAATGAATATATTGACTCTTGTAAAAGAAAAGGAAAGGAAATGAAAATACTTTAGGGAGGCAAATGGACTTCAGCTTGACTCATGGATTCAAAGAGGGGAGGAGAATATAGACTGCATATGATCAATAAAAGGAAAAACCACATAATGGCAAAAAGCCAGAAAGGTAGACAACAGCCGGCCTACCCTGAGTCAAATCAAACAGTTGGAATATGTAAATGGCCAAAATGGACGGTGCATATCTGTAGTATGAAGGTCTGTGGTCCTTGGTTCTGATCGTAAATGCAAAGGAAGAGGCCAATGTGCCATAAATATGCCCTTTAACATATCCCAACTGATTCTTGACTACCACATGTTTCTGTTAATTCCTGATTTAAGGTAACATCAAAGAGAAGGAAATGCATATGAGATGACAAATCGAGCCGAAGTCCTTACTGAAGAGAGAGAGGGGGAGAGAGAGAGAGAGAGAGAGCATAAGCATGAGCCATCGGTGTGTAATACCAAATGAAGGAGAGGAGAGAAACAGATACTCTCACATAAACAGCCATAAGAACCTCACTCACCATGTGCCCATGTATGCTAAAATAGTAGCCTCTACTTCTATGCAGTTCAATGAACTGTTCTATATTACCATGGTTTTTTGAGATGTGATCAGCCCACAAGAGCTCTCATACTAGCTTTTTTTTTTTTTGGATATTTTGAAATTGGGTCTTGATCCCTTGTTCGATTAAGCTCTTTCATGTGAATTCCACCTCTTTGATTCTTCTTTTATTGCTCATTTCTCTGGACAGAAGCAACCAACTTTCCTTCTGAATTTGGAATTTCTCTTCTAGCATGAGTGGCACTTTTGTAGCTCTTTTTGAACACAATATGTCAGATTTTCAGTATATCCCTTTTCATCAAGAATTTATGTATCTAATCTTTTTTGTCATCTGCTCTATCATTTTCTAATTAATGCAATCTCTCCCTCTGTTTTTGTGTATGTTAGTTCCACTATGGAATGACGCCTAGCTGAATTTAAATCTTGCTTTTTCTTGCTTGTAAGCTTTCTCTCTGCGCTCTCAATTCATCTTCTGCCTGTGGCTAGTCAAGAGGAAAATTTGCTCATGAGTTGGCCCACATTTTAAGTGGGGATAAAATTTCCCTCTTCTTACTCTGTTTCCTTCAATCTTACTTATGACGAATGGGATTCTAATTTGTTAACCATTGTTATGTTATTGTTACTCTCAATGTTATTATTATTATTTTCTTCTCTTAACTTGTTGTCGTGTTCTGAATATATATGTTTCCATATATGACTTCTTTTCTACTTTCCCAATCATAATGAATCTTTCGATTCTTTACTGTTATGATTTAATCACATTTTATAATAATGGATTGTGTTTCCTTCCTTTTCCCCCCTCCCAATAATCTCTGTACTAGTTTTCTTGTGAATTTCCACATGGAACTATGATAATCCTGTGATTTACATGCTATTTATGCTAAATTTCCTAGGTAAGATTGAAATTGATCATTCTGAATTTGCCCTTTTTTCTGTAAATTTAGGTCCAATCATGAAGTTGCGGAGCTAACCTGGAAAAATGGCCAGCTATCCAATTATGAGCTTGGTGGGATTTTTCCTGCTGCCCCAACAAAGCTCACGTGGAGTAGGACCGGCGACACGCTAGAATCAATAGTTCATCAAGCAACATGCACCAAACAAAATCCGAATTTGATGCAACATGGCCAGAACATGGAAAATGTAGGCTCTGTTGCATCATCTTCCGGTGGGAAATGGCCTGAATATTTGGGCCAGGACCATTTCACTCCGGGATCGGTGAAGAAACGTACACGCAGCACCATGGCGGATGATGCAGGGACAGTCCGCAGTGCTTGTGCTAGTACCGATGCGAGATTTTGTAGAGATAATGATTCAACATTGATAACTTGGGCTTCCTTCGATTCTACAAGGAGTACTAAAACCAAAACGGCAGATGATGATTCCGCTTGCCATGGTGGATCGGTACTCATCAAACTCCCTTGTTAAAAAAAGTGAATGGGAAAAAAGTTGTAAAGCATAATGAAAGTTTTTAACACAGGAAAACCAAGAGGAAGAAAGAGGCACTAAGAGTGAATCTGGTCGTTCTCATTCAACGAGAAGGGGACGGGCTGCAACTATTCATAACCAATCTGAGCGGGTAAACAGTATCCCTTACTTTTAGAGTACTTGATTGCAAATGCATGTTCAAGAATGTCTTACTCTTACAACGATTACCCAAGAATTATGACTATTTCATGGGAAGATAACATTTTGTGAATAAATCTAAATTGGTTTATAGAGGCGAAGAGATAGGATCAATCAGAAAATGAAAGATCTGCAGAAGTTGGTTCCTCATGCAAGCAAAGTAAGTCGATAATTATCACTTAACATGGTGAAGTATCTTTCTGCTATGATAAGTTGAAAAAATGGAATTCTAATTTCTTTCTGCGATTTGCTGCTGCTTGCCGTCTTTCCCCTTCTGGTCTAAATTAATATAGACTGATAAAGCATCAATGCTTGATGAGGTGATTGAGTACTTGAAGCTACTTCAAGCACAAGTTCACCTGATGAGTGGCGGAAACATGCCTCATATTATGATGCCATTAGCAATGCAGCACCATCTTCACATGTCACTTCTAGCACGTATGGGCATGGGACTTGGGCTTGGTATGGGCATGGGGATGCTCGACATGAGCAGCTTTGCTCGCTTGGCGCCTCAGCAGCTTGCACCCTTAATCCACCCTATTCAGGCTTCGACCACTGCTTCCCCTTTTGTGCCGCCTCCCTTCGTAGTTCCTCACATGGTTCAGCAAGCCAGTTGTGATCCTGGCAACAGCAGTGCAGCTCCTATGCCAGATCCATACAGCGCATATCTAGCACAAGTGAAAAACATGAACCTGTTTTTTTCTTAAAGCAGTTTTAAGGGAAACGAGTTGTATCAATGATGCCAGAAGAGATTACTAAAATGCAGTGCCATGTGCTTGTTTGAGATGTTTTATTCATGTTGAATGTTGATTGTGTTGGGTTTTGGATTACTTCTTTGTAAGTCTCACTACTAATCAACTGATCATCTAGAGTTTAGTTCATTTTTATTGAGAGGACTTGCACGAGTGGATGATTAGAATGGTACAATAGAGAGTAACTGATGGACGTATGAGTGGGTGCTCATGTGTGGACAGTAGAGGTATTAGTGCAAAAAGAGTGCCTGAGGAGGCACATGTGTGTAGTAACCGGAAGCAGTAGCGCCCGTGCGCTTGTACACCAATGACAAAAGCATCTAAGTTGATTAGTATATGGAAGATGCATGTGTATGAGATGTACGTCTAATGCGTGCCTGTAGGGTATTCATGTGCTGGTAAGGGTGTGAAATCCTTGATATGATTTTAGGGCAAAAAGTCATTGAGATCAATCTATAAATTTGTGTTTGGACAACTTCTATAATCCATGTGTCCTTATTATCCATGTCAAGGTTTGGCTTCATTGACTTTTGTTTTATGATATCCAAGATTGAACTTTGGAACCATAATAGTTATCAAGGGTTCTCAAACTCTCCTCGACTATACTTCCATTTGCATTCAAGATCATATATTTATCAGTTATAAATTTATTTTAAAATTTCTTATCATAAGGTTAATTTATACTGAAGAGATTGACTTTAAGACCTTCAACATATACTTCATTTTAGAAAAGAGAGAGAGACCCAAAATTTTTATAGTTCCCTTTCCTAAGATTGGTGTGTGGCACCATCACCAAAAGCAACCATACACACATTGCTCTTTTTTTTTTTTGTTTTTGGTAAGATAAAAAAAAAAGATTTGTCATGGTGTGAATAGCCATTGTGAAAGATACCACATATTTAAATTTTTGGCCTTCAAGATAATTTGAGCAACACTACAAGGTAGCCTATGATTTTTAACAAAGTCACTTTTTTTAACTCAGATTTATTTGTATAAATTATATTTTTGATTCAAATTAATCAATTTCATATTCAATTGTTTGACATGATTTACAAGACTTTGAACTTAATTTTGGTTAACTTATGGTCTTCTAGTTTGACTTTGATAGTGATTCGGGCAAACGTGTCCCTTTTTGCAACAAGCATGACAAGTTGGAACAAATTGATCAGACAAATTTGATTTCGGTTGAACGTAGTTTGGAGGTTCATTATAGGAAGTTTTGGAAAATACATTTGTCTTCTTATTTTAAGTTTTTCTTGTGTAATAGATATAAGTTGCCATGCTCCCTTTATTTGTAAATTTTGTAGGAACAAGGATTGTGTTGGTTATTTTATCCGAGACCTTTTAAGGCTAATCAAACTCCAAACCCTTTCCATTTCCACTAGCTTTTCCTAATCTGGCACATGGTCAAATTTTTTGGTGCTAAAAGTTGCAAATTGAGCATGAGAATTTTCAAGATTATGCTCAAGGGTTTTTGATCTTTTTGTTTGAAGATTTTTTCAACTTCCACAGAATTTTTTAAATTTCTCATTGATTTCTTAAGTTCATCCATAAATTGTTCTCTATTTTCTCCTTGACTCAATTTTTGTTCATGGTTTTGTTTAATTTTCTCAATTTTAAGATTTCTAGAATTCGATTGTCATTACCATCCTGCATTCCACAATCATTATCTTTAACCATGTCGATTTTAAGATCATCACTTATATAAAAGTTATTGATTTCATTTCCTTATGGGTTATTTGTCATGAAAGTAAATTATATGCAGAATTTTTATTATTCTAACTTTTATCACTCATGTCACCAAAAAGGGAAGCATTCATTGCATTATCCTTATTTTTTAAAAAGTTATGACACTCTCGTCTCTAATGTGTCAATATCCATAACAATCATGACATTGAACCTCTTGGGGTTTTGTGTTTTTGGGATCCATTGAGTCCCTTTTGTCTCTATGTCCTTTTGTTTGATTCCTTAGTGTCATTTTATTTTTGTGAAGTTTTTATTGTTATTCACAAATAATTTTCTAAATTTTTTCACAAATAGGGTTATATCCATATTTCCAAAAGATCAATCATCAAGCTTTTTATTAGGATATTTTTTGATAATTTGGAAAGATACAAACTTTTTATTTTTTATGTGATGCAATAAGGGCTTATAGGCTTAAACATATTCTACCAAGTCTTCTATTTTAAATTTGTTCATATCTTTACTCTTTTTTATGGATGTCATTTTAGATTTGAATCTCTTCAAAAGAGATCTTATCACCTTTTTTGCTATTTTGCCCTTAGGAACCCTCTTTCTAAGATTGAAACTTGATTTGACAATGTTATTGAGTTTTGATAGAATTTATGAAATATCTCATTATTTATCATCCTAATTTCTTTAAATTTGAAGATTAATAATTACAACTTTGAGTTCTTTAAAATTATTATTCTTGCGTGTATGATTTTAAGAATATCACAAGCTTCCTTGAAATTTGTTTAAACTCATCTAAAAAAATATCCATGAAAGTGGCATTGAGACAAACTATTCCAAATACAATCAGTTAACTCATTGCAAGACCACATCATGGTGTCTTTAGTAGTAATGATATTGTTTTTGGTTTGTGTGGGAGGGGTCCATCATCTTTTGGTACTATTTTAGATACATTCATTTATTAATTTTAATAAGGGTCTTATTCAAATCTTTCAATAGTTACCCTTGTTAAAGAAAGGAGGAGAAGAAAAGGACTTGAAAAAAATAAGGGTCGAGGATTGAGTTTAGTCTTTTTTAGACCCTTTATTACCTAGAGGTGGTGAATAGGTGAATATTACAAAATTTGAAAAAAAATATTATGTGTCAATTAAATAATTTTAAAAAATTTATTTAATAGATGAGCACACAATCACACCTATAAATACAACAACTAGAAATTGGAAAGCTAAAAATAAATAAAGATCTAATTTTGCCGACAAAGGAAAAATTGAAATGGAAAAAACCTCCAAAATTTTTCAGCTAAACTAAATGAGAAATTCACTATGAGATATTCAATATACAAATTGGTGGTTTAGACGCAAGATACGCCTTGACAAACCTTGAGACTCATGACTCCTCTAAAGCAATTTTTTAGATCTACTCTCTAGTAATTGATCCAAGACACTTAGGCATCTCTCCCTTGTGAGTATTGCTCTTTTAGTTCTCAAACATAGTAGTGACGAACAATCACTAAATCATCCAACTCCATGGTTGGAAGACTTTTTCTTGATTTGAATACTTAAAGCTTTTTAAGGAAGCAAACATTTGTTACCAAGATCACATCACTCAATTAGAGAGAAATTTCTCTCTCTTGATGGTTTTAGTCCTTGTGTGGCATGTATACATAAAGCCCATTTGCTCCATATATATTTATATGAACCTAAAAATATATGAGCACCAATTAGGTACGTATTAGGTGCTCATCAGATGCCACATCTTACATAGAAGGATGCATAAGTGTGACTTATTTTGCTATTTGTGTATGAGCATGCCTCAAGTGAGTACGAGTGCAACCCATTCTATTATTTGCACATTAGTGCACCTCAAGGGCATACGAGTGCGACCTATTCTGTTACTTGCGCATGAGTTCACCTTAAGTGTGTATGAACATGATCCATTCTGTTCTTTGCACATGAGCACCCTTTAGGCATTGGTTATACTATTAGGAATGCAAGAGTATTCAACCGGCATACATTATATTGTCAAACTAATACTATTGATGCAAGGATACTACTTATGACCCAATAACCGCAAAACCATGGGTGGGTGATGACTAACATTCGGACTCCACAAGACCACAATTGTAAATATAGAGATAGTAGAGTAATTGGGGATCTTCATGCTAGTATAGATTCCTTATCTTATGAGAATTTACGATTTAACTTATGGCTAACATAGTAAAAAAAATTGTCAATTATAAAAATCTTAACATATTTAACATAAGGGGTGCCGAATGAAGAGAGAGATTAGAGAAAATATGGAAGGGAAAGATTTTTATTTGATGTCTAACTTGAGTTTTATTCTATACTAAACTCTGATCCATTACTCTATTCTTAGTTCTAGCATGTATTACTGAATGGTTACTCATTTTCTCATTATATTATTTTCTAGTAGGTTAATAAGTGTGTTAGAGATTTTTTATCAAATCGATTACTTATATGAGTTATTTTAAAGGAATCTCAAAGGAGGTTATTTGTTCCATACACTTTATTGTGAATTATTTAAAACTTGTCTAATTATTTTTCTTTGGTTGAGAAAGATTTTTATATTAAATATTATTGCGTAATTTATATACTTAGCTATATATTTAATTCCTCATGATCTCAAAGTGTTTGATAGCTAATGATTGATAATAAAGTCAGGTTTATTTTTGCTGGTTGGTTGTGTGTGTGTTCTAGATTCCAACAAATGGTATCGAAAGATAGATTTTTTGATGTAAAAACTATAATTTTATGTAGTCATTGTTGAAGGGCTTACAATTCTATATTGAATAATTTAATAGTTAAAATAATTTTATTATTTGATAAGGAAAGAGTGCAATGTTTTGACTTATGAAGGAACGATGAAAGCACTAAGAAACAAGGAGAAAAATTTAGAGAGGATGAAGGATGATAAGTGTCAAAATATGAGGGATCTTATTAATTATACAATTAAGTCATATCTTACGGATAATATTCTTTATGAAGTCATTGACTTATTAGATATAGTGGAATTCTGGATTAAGTTTGAGGGTTAGTACAAGTTTAAATCATTGATGACAAGATTACATATAAAAAAGTAATTTTATAACTTTTATTTGTCGGAAGAAGAAAGTTTTGAGAAGTACTTCAATGAGTTTAACCAGATTATGAGGCAAATGTTTGTATTTTACGACAAAATCAAGGAGGAGGATAATGCATTAGTGTTTGTGGTTTCATTGCCAACTTCATATGATCACATTATGACGACATTATTATTTAGGAAGTAAATGTTCAACTTTGATAAGGTTATCTCCACTTTGCTTATAACGAGTTTAAGTGAAATCGATATAATAAAGTTTCAAGGGAGCCAAGTAACTTGGCATTAATTAACCGAAACGGAAACAAAAGATCTATGGAGAGAGGCAAAAAATTGGAGAAGAATAATAACTGACCCAAGCTTAAGAATATTGGCTGATTTTATTTTAGTAATAAGGGTTATATGAAGTAGGATTATTTTAAATGGAAGTAAGAAAATGCAAATGATAGCTAGCAGTAAGTGAGGAGGGATCTTGACAATAATTATTAGGCCCCTATCACTAACAGTAGAAATCTTCTAGTCGTTGATGTGGGGAAGACATAGAGTTTCATGAGCCATGAGATATACTGGATGATAGATAGTGGATCTTTATTCTATGAGGCATTGAAGAAATGTGTCTTTACTTCCTATACTCTCGGGGATTATAGGGCATTAAAGATAAAAAATGATGACACGTTAAATGCAGCTAGTATTGGAGACATTAGCTTTTAGACAAGCAATAGGATGAAGCCAATATTGAGGTGCATACAATATGATTATAATGTGAGGTTAAATTTGATTTTAACCAACAAACTTGATGAGGAGGGCTTTTGTATGGTCTTCAATAAATGCTAATAAAATCTTACTGAAAGTTCCTTAGTTATGGCATGGGAAAGCAAACTATCAAACTGGTACATGATGGAGGTTTTGATTACTAAGGGTAATTCCAAGGTAACTAACATGAGGATTGGTTAAGATGGCAGGAAGAGATCAAGCAACAAAGCAAGGAAGAGTGACCCTACTGAGGTGACGGCACTGAAAGAGAGTGGTAATAGTCCAAATATTTCAGTGGAGTAGAAGGGGGTGACGTTCAAACTTGTAGAGACTAACATCAAGATCTCTGTGGGAGAAAAGTTACCAAAGGGTAAGAGATGATGATTGCTAGAGAGATGAAGTATTCGCCACAAGGTTATGAGAAAAAGTTTGTTAAATTTTAAATTAATCTCTTATGAATCCCACTCTTAATAAATAGGTCATTTAGAGGTTTGCTTGGTTTCAATTCAAGAGATGATCAAAAGATTAGAGTTGTATGGGAGTGGGTGCCTGATGGATGCATGAGTAGATGCTCATGCAAGGGTAGCAAAAGTATTAAAGCTTGAAGGGCACCTGAGGATGTGCATGTTTGCAGGTATTGAACATGTGTACCAATGGAAAAAGCATGTGAGCCGGAGGAGCACCCGAAGGGCACACATGTATGTGGTGCATGCTTGATGTGAACCCAGAGGCTACACGTTCACTGACACGAGTGTAAAAGTTTCTAATGTAATTTTAGGGTAAAAAGTTGATGTGATCAACTAACACAAGGGACACAACAATGAAGAGTGGGAAAGAGAGAAAAGAGAGAAGATGAATATTTTTAACATCTGATTGAGGTCCTACTGGACTTTTATTTTTCATTAAACTTGGATACATTGATCTAATCTTGGTTCTAGGATATCTTATCAATTGATTACTCATTTTTTTTGTTATATTTTTCTCTAGTAGGTTATTAAGTATGTTGGAAATTATATTTACCGAATTATTCACAATAGTTATTGTGAAGAGATCTTAAAGGGGGTTATTTGTAACTATATACTTTATAGACACTTGTTTAGAATTTGTCCAATGGTTTTTTTAGTTGAGAAGGATTTTTTAAATAAAATATTATCATGTAACTTATATGTTTAGCTATATATATTGTTCAATATACTTTTAAGGGTATTTGGTATCTGACAATTGATAAAAAAAATTCATATTTATTTTCATTGTATTAGTTGTTAAGTGTACTGCATCCCAACATATTATTAAAGACTTGTTTTACTTTTGCTACATTACCCTAAGCCAGTACGTTTTGCTACGACCAGATGCTACCTGCCTTTTTTTGGAAGTCTATGGCCTCAATGGAGGGTTCGACTGATACGAATATTATTAGGATGAAAAGATGTAAAGATGGGTTAAAATTGTGAGAAAAGCTTCAAGACATGTTATTAATGTCATTTGCCTTAAGGGAATCTTTGCCCCTAATAATACAATAGAGTTAAACATAAAATTCCCCCAGGATGCAATTACGAATTTATGTTTGATTGCATTTTTATGTTTACAAAATCAAACCAAGAACTTTTAAAAAAAAGTAGTATATGGGCCACTCATGTGTGGACTTATACCAGGTTGGCGAGCCATTTGGAGGTTCAGCTAAGCACACATGGGTTTAATATTGAGATAAAGTATTGTGGTGTTCGCACACACGGTGAGTGGTCGAAGGCATTCGCACTGAAGCACCAAGCAACTGGGTGCTGAGTTTGAGGAGAAATCGGGTGTTGAGTCTGAGAAGTGACCAGGCGTTGATGTTGAAGGGAACCTGGGCGTCAAATTTAGAAGTTCCCGAGCATGGTTCACCATTGTAAAGTGCGCCAATGTGTTTTAGGGTTAGAGTGACAGAGAGTGAAAAAAATCACTTTAAAAAATCAGATTAGAGAGTGTCATTAGTGAGAAAAAGAGAAGAAAAGAGAGAAAAGTGAGAAGAAAGAGATTCATCTTGCCATCACTATTGCTCGAGTCCATCCAATATAAGACATCAAGCTTTTATACCCTATTTTTGGGGTTTGTGTAACCAATTTTATATAGTGGAGATTTTTAGATATTTCGTCATGTAATTTTTTCTCTTATTCAGAAGAGAATTTTCACGTAAAAATAATTTGTGTCTTACCTCTTTATTTTGTGATTATTGTTTGCCTGTTGTGTGTCACCATCGTTAATCCCTTCTCTCGGTTAATCCAAGCTGTCGGTGAGCCCCAACAAGTGGTATTAGAGAGCAGTTGTCAGTTCCAATTATTGAGCTTTGTTGGAACTGATGGAGGTCAGGAACAAGATGATTTGCTTGAACGGTACAAATAATGATATTTGGTAGAGTAAGATGAAGGACTTGCTGTTTGTCAAAACGATGCACCTTCCGGTGTTAGCGGCACAAAAACTTGAGGCAAAGTCTGAGAAGGAATGGGCTTTTGAGTATGAATAAGTTTGTGTGTATGTTCGACAGTTTGTGGACAACAATGTGTATAATCACATCCAAAATGAGACGAATGCGAAAACACTGTGGGGAATGTTAGAGACGCTTTATACTTTTAAAATTGGTACCAACAAGTTGTTTCACTTGATAAAACTGATATAGGTGAGGTACAAGGAGGGCATGTCCATTGCCGACTACTTGAATGAGTTTCAAAGATACGTGAACCAGTTGAGTAGTATGGGTATCAAGTTCGAAGACAAGTTGTTAGGCTTGTGGTTGTTGAATGACTCCTAGGAGGTGACGCGAATCACCAACGCCAACACTGCTCCGAATGGCGTGGTGACTCTGAAAATAGCAAAGGGACTCGTGTTGAATGAGGAGATGAGACATTGGTCGTAGGGGTCTTCCTCCATTCCGCACTCCAAAGTGCTAGTCATCGAGTCACGGGGAAGGAATAAAGGAAATGGTCCTAAGTTCGGAGAGAAATGTCAAAGCAAGTCTTGGTCCGTTTCAATTACTTGCTCTTGCATTGGTCGGCCAACTTGGTGTATCAAATGCAAGTTGGCCGTCAGCCTCGCTTGAGATGTTTGTGGCTATCTCCGATGGACTTAAGTTGTGGAGAAGACATCAAGGTAAATCTTGATGTCGTGTCAAGCCTGTTCTTCACTCGTGCGCGAGCAGAGGCTTGGTGGCATTATCCAGGTGTGAACTTGGGCGGTCAGCTTTGGACGGAGTACTTTGCTCCTGTCGATCATCATTGACTGATCACGCTATCTCCTTGTGAAGGAGGTTGTCACGTGTACAGTTTAAGCCCCCTACGATTTTGACCACAAACGGGCTACTTGGATGATCTAGGTTTAATTCGACCACTAATGGGACGCTTGGAAGACCAGAGTTTAATTCGACCGCTCATGGGCCGCCTAGATGACTAGGGTTTAATTCGACTACTTATGGGCCATTTGGATGACGAGGGTTTAATTCGACCGCTCATTGGCCACCTAGATGACTAGGGTTTAATTTGACCGCTTATGGGCCACCTGGATAACCAGGGTATAATTACGAACAGGTAAAGACCCGTCGACTTAGGGGCAATTTGGGTCGCTTATGTTATCTCACAAACATATGCACATGCATATGGAACAGAAAAAGAAAAAAAAGATAACACAGTGCAATGGAAAAAATATTCTTTTGTTAATAATAAATATTATGTACATTTACAAGCATACAGATGGATGACCTACTTGTGCCCTTACTGGAAGTAGCGTTTGAGGTGGATCGCGTTCCACGTTCATGGAACCAACTTACCATTCTGGGCTCGTAGTTTGTATACTCCATTCCGCAGAACAGCAGAGACTATAAAAGGGCCTTCCCAATTCGGGGAAAGTTTATTTCGGTTGGTGGTCTTGCCCATAGAATCGATGCTTCGCAAGATCAAGTCCTCAATTTCGAATTGCCATGCTTTTACCTTCTTATTGTAATAGCGGGCAATTCGTTGTTAATAGGCTGCTATCCGGATCCTGGCAGCGTTGCGTGCTTCCTCTAGCAAGTTTAGGTGTTCCTGAATTTTTTGGGAGTTACCATGTGGGTTGAAGGACTTGACCCTAAGACTTGGGAGCCTATTCTCAACTGAAATTGCTACTTTAGTCCCGTAGTAGGAATTAAAGGGTATCTCACAAGCTGGTTCATTTGGAGTCGTCCAGTAAGACCACAGGACAGAGGGTAGCTCGTCGACCCATGAGCTCCTTGCGTTATGCAGCTTGGTCTTTTGACCGTGGAGTAGCATGCGGTTTGTGACCTCTACTTGTCAATTGGCTTGCGGGTGCACCACCGAAGTGTTAACCAATCGGATTCCTAGACTGGTGCAATACTTAATGAAGCATTTTTCGGAGAATCGAATTTTGTTGTCATTCACAATGACCTCGAGAATGCCAAATCTGCTAACTATACTCTGGCGGATGAATTCTAAAGCGATGTGCTCGGTGATCTTGGCTAGGGGGTGGCTTCCACCCATTTGGTGAAGTAGTCGATGCCCGTAATAATGAATTTTTTTTACCCCAACGT
>JAOVVI020008398.1:0-14213 GCA_028571085.2 Nepenthes alata
AATTAAGACTACGAGGATGAGGGAGAAAGCAATTATAGAAAACTAACCTTCGTGCAATGCTTTAATAAATTTATGATGCTTCCAAAGTTAGTTGTCTCCGCTTGTTTTAGTATGGTTGGCATTTGTGGATCATATTGCGGTTAGGCAAGGCAAGTCTTAAGCATTGTTTATTGTCTAGCACTACATCATATAGCATCTTTATCTTTGCATCACTAGTTTTAGTTTTTGCAACAATTAGTGCTGTTTGGATCAGCAAAAACACATTGAAGTTTGTAAGCACATTCAAAGGCTAAAAGGATTCCATGATGGATAATTTCAATAGCTAATTTCAGAATCTTCACAAACTTTTTTATTATCAGACAATTGTGAGAAATAATAAGGGGGTACCCACTTTCTACTCTAATACGATAACCATTTTCAATTTCATTCTACCTCTAGACTACGACCTGATATTCAAACTCTATTTTCTAGCCACTTTCTACTCTAATATGATAACCATTTTCAATTTCATTCTTCCTCTAGACTAAGACTTGATATTCAAACTCTATTTTTTAGAATCATTATAATGTTAACTGACAATCCTCTCAATGTTGTATCCCAAACATTATTTAGTATGGTGGGCATTTCTTGCTTTCATCAAACAGTATCTTCTATATGAGAAAGCCCACTGTTTTTCTTACGACAATTCACAATGATCACAGACAAGAAAAAAAAGATAGAACAATAGTAATCAAGTAATCTAGCTCCAAAACTTGTATACATTAATCTCCATGTTCTCGTCTTAAATCTCTAATTTGCACATCTGATCATGCCAAAGCCCATTTATTTTTTGCAAAACTAATAAACTAGCAATGAAACTTTCCTGCCCACAAAAGTAATGGTCAGTTCTAAAGTAAGCCCCAAAATCTCTCTTAAATAGTTTTCAGATAAAAGTTGCATGTTTCAACACTCGAAGATCAGATCTGATCCTTGATTCCTTCATTTCATTTTTCACCCTCATACAAATGATCAAAAAAATATGAAATCTTTATTCCATAAATGGAAAAAGATGTATAAATAAAAACCTTAAAATTGTATAGCCACAAATAGGATGATCATTAGCCCATCACGTATATTCTAATATAAAGTATTTGCCAACATATCAACTATTATGCAATTAAATATAATAACATTGATGACTCATATGCAATGCAAGTATACTTTTTGCTAGAATTTACAGACTAATTAATCTCAACATAAAGAATATTATTTATAGTAATTTATAATAGCAATTTGACTGTAACATCCAATCACTAAAATATATTTTAATTATGTTAGAAATTAATTAAATGAAATATTGAGAATAACTACATGCTTGAATGAGAAATCAAATAATTGAAAGAAATAGGCCGATGCCTAACCAAGCACGGGAGATGCTCGTGCACCGTTGGTAGTATTGGGTCACCTAAGGAGAGTAGAAAAGAAAACATGTACATGTTTGGCAATAGAAATCACACCTGATGCACACATGATGTAGGTTGATGGGTGCATGATAGCAGACATGCTAGCAGTGTTATGGCATCACAACTGATGGGTGCACAATTGATGTTCGTGCGCCAGTCTAGGTATTTAAAAAGCCTTCATTCGATTTTAGATCATTTTCTGTATCGAGAGAAGAGAGAATAAGAGAGAGAAAGAGATAAAATGCAAATTTGAAGTATTTTTAGGTTAGATTTTGGTAATTTTCAACCTATGCATCTAAATCATTTTCTTCACTTGTTGCTGAATTTTTCAGATGTTCTTTAGAGTTCTTGAGTTTGTACTTCTCTTGCAATTGTCTTGTCTGCATGTTAATATTGCTTATAAATTTTTAATTTTTGAAAGCTTGTACTTGATTTTGTGAAATTTGTTAGTGATATCTCGCATGTCACTTTTTGTGCAAGAATTTGATGAAAGCTCTACTTTAAAGTTTGTCAAGATTATTTGTTTTCTAAAGGTGAAAATTTGTATATGTGTAGAGTCTTTCTTTTGTCTTAATAAGAACCATTACAGAAAATTGACGGAATATATTAAGACATATTCTAGCATATTAATTAGTAATCAAAGGACATTATCTAACATTCACGGATTAGAAAATTGGTGCTTGGCGTATAATATACAGTGAGCCAACCCATAGATTTTAAATAGTTATGTATAGCCCGAACTATGGCATGAGAATTTATAGTCCGACCTTCGATATTTGACCTTAGTTGATAAGATTATCACTAGCCCTTAGTTTTTATTTTTGTTCTCATTTTTCAATATTTTGCATTCAATTATTATTATTGACTTTCCCACATTTTGTCATCTACACACACGCAAACACATGCTTTGCTGAGTTTTAGGTTCACTTTTGCCATATTTCATCAACTTTCAGATTAGTAGCATAAATGACTTGCAAGTTTTGGTCACAGATGATTTTTCTAAAGGATTAGTCAATAGCCTTTTTTTATTGTATTCTGTAATTGTAGTAGGATTTATAAACAATTGGAAACTTGATAATGTGGTTATGCATTTTGTTGAAACATTTCTATTTGGGCCAGCAGACATCGTATTGTACATTTTGTGATGATGACGACAACGACGATGATGTTAGACTCTTAATGGTAGATGATTAGACGATTTCATTTATGATTTGATGAGTATTGAGTAGGTAATTGATTATATAGCCAAACCCGGATAGTTTGGCCGAATCCTAAGATTAATTAATGGTGTTTACAAGGTTGCGAGCAAACCTTTACTTTTGGTTTATGGTTTTTATATCGCCATTATATTTGTGTTTCGGTACCGGAGTTGTGACATTTATGACGTGAAAAAAGTGTTAACATTTTGCTGCATGCTATGTAGTGCATAGAAAACCATGCAAAATTTCTTATCAATAAGCATCACTCTTATTTACACAACAAAGCTAGTGTAGCAGAATGGGCTTTCTGAATGGACTTCATTTACATTTAACATGCAATGATATGCAATGGCAGGCAATGATATGCAAGTCCAATTATATACAGTTATATCCAACGATATGCAATGCATGCAATGTATATATGTAATTTTTTTGTATTTGATAATTAAAACTAAATACCCGACAGTATATTAAAATCCATCATAATATATTTTGCAAAAGAAGCAAAGCATGACACCCCAATTTGGAGGTGAAGAATGGAAGAGGAAGGAAAAGGAGGGATGGAAGCATATGAAAAAATGGCTCACTCCCATTCAATCACCCACAAGCACAGACTTTTGCACAAGTGAGTGAAAAGTACAAATTTATGGTACCCTTCCCTTATTAATAAACTCCTAAACAATGTGAAATATTTCCTTCACTACTCATTCCTTTTCATCCAATTGATCCTTTTCACTTCCAAAAAACATATGTAAATGCTCAATGTCATTTCATAACTCATAAACTGATCATATATCCTCCACTATGAAATTAGCTTATATGAGATAAATTGCCTATGAAAAGGATAGATTTATAGTTGATGATAGAATTCACTAATTCTAGAATAAAGATTGCATTAAGAAAAATTTAAGTAAGAAAGAAAAAACAGTAATGAAGATAAGCTGGACACTCCAGCAGCACAAACTTCGAGTTTTTCCTGCATAAATAGTCACATAGATCCAAAAAATAAACTATAAAAAATATGACGCTTGTGAACTTCCAACTTTATCATCATTAATTCATACCAAATAAGATTAAAACTAGTAGATGCCACATTGATCGCATCCTACCTAGCTCAATAAAATCTTCGAAAACACCACCAAACAAAAGCAAGGGCATATATCATAGGACATCCAGTAAATAGCACCATTGTGACATTGCATGCTTAAGTTGGTTTATTGACTAAGCAACTTTCCTAACTCATGTCACATTGAATAAGCAAACAATAACTAAATCAAATGCCTTATAGATGAAAATAAGCACGTGGATGGCAGGAATCAATAATGATAGGTAGTATGACTACAGCACCATGAAGAAACATAGTGCTGGAAACAACTATATGGATGGCAGTGTTTTATTGCTGCCCTGTTTGAGTTGCTAAGGGTTTTTAACGAGTTTTTATTCCTGAATTTTAAAAGACCATATCAGATGTTTTTAAAAAAGTAATCAGCCATATCTTTTCCAAAAGCACTTTTTAAAGTAAAAAACAATAATCTAGTAACCTAAAAAAATATAATGAATATAAGAAATCCAAAAAGTAAAGTTGCTTAATAATTTGAGCATATTTTCAGAGAAATTATTGCGGAAAGCAAAATCGAACTTGATATCTATCCCTAAAAGAAGAAAAAACCGAAACGAATTCAAAAGTGTGAATGTTTTCCTTAGTTATTGTGACTAGGGAATGTTTGAAATGATAAAGATGAATGATTTAAACAAAGTATCTTACCAGAATTATACACAATATCAACCTGTACAAGGAGAACTAGTAAACATACACACTTGTCTTTCTTCATCTAGCGATTCAAAACTTTAAGGCTTTTGCGGCTACCAAAATAACTTCAACAGGGGTAACATTACCCAAGGAGACAATCATGCACAAATGATAATACCATCATGATACGAATATTTTAAAGAAGATGATAGGAACAATTGTTTGCATCATCAGTTTCAAGAATTAAGACTAGTGTTGGAATTTCACATCAAGCATTACTTGCAAAGAATGAAAAGAAGTGCCAAAATTTTAACATCTTAAACAGAGTTGGAACATAGAATACTTACATTTCAATATGGATCGCATTGTGGTGGACCGCACAGGTATAGCCCGGAAATTGAAGCTCAGTCAACTTGCACGAGCCTAATAATCTTATTAGATGTTAGGTTTGCAATGTATGCAGTTATATCTTTATATCAAAAAATACATTTTTAACTAGAAATGAGGATTTTCAAGATAAAAAAAAGAACAATCTTATCATTAGATAACAATTAGATTTTCAAAGGCCTTGTCACTAAGGACGCACTTGGGAAAATTTATCTCAAATGATGTAATTATAATATAATTTAATCAAAATGCTTAAAAGCTTAAAAAGCATTGCACTTAATTTTAATATATTTATCATAACTAAGATATATCCATGACACCAGATTTTGAACACAGCATAAGCAATTAGTCCCCTACACTTGGAACTCGTAATTTGAAAAGCACTGTGTAGATTTTGTAGAGTCAAAGATCCTACACAAACAACCATTCTTCTGAAACTATATAATGTAGCATTAGAGCTGTGCATTGATCCATACAATAACTGATAAGCATGATGTAGGTTTTGTAGGGTCGAAGATCCTACCCAATCCTTTCTTATAATGCAGCAATATAGTTATGCAGTGGACATCAAGCAGTTATATGTACTTGTGGATTGGTGTAAGGAAGTCTCAAGCATTGCAATTACAGCTATCAAGTCAACAATATTAAATCACAAATTTGTGACTATGTACTCTTAACTGAGAAAGAAGATGATATGATGTTCTTTCCTGTAGCAACATCTATAGATAAGTAAAGACCATATATCCAACAACTTCCACAACACTTAAAACAAGGCATTGTAAATTTCACAACTACTACAAAACTTTAACAAAGAAATTGGTTTGTGCAAATCATGTCAAATACTCCAACATGCATTATGGACTAAAAAAAAAGAAAAAATGTAAGTGCACCATGAAAATAAATACTGGAAACCAATGATGATGCCCCTCCAATTGGTCCCTTAACCTTGATAAGCACCAAAGAATAAAAATTGGTAGTCCATTAAGCACTGCCAGCCATATTCATCTCCCAACAGATTCATAAAAAATTGTTTCCAGTAATCAAAAGAATAAAAAATGTATGGTTAACCTATTCTAACACCTCTAGAACATCGTTTAGCAACATTTCACCAGTCTTCTTTTAAAGTTTTTTTGTACTGCAGACTGTGTTATGCTTCCTAAAGCAGAATTCTATTTGCAAATTGGAATTGCAACCAGAAGCTTAGCTTTGTAGTCGAGTAATAAGTTGGTTTCTGTGAATACCAAACATAAATCACACATCAAGAAGAATATTCCTGCATTACTAATAAAACATGACGTTTGATCCATTAACTACAACATCGGAAGTCTACATGACAAGGAGCCTTTAGGCCAAGAAGGAAAAAAATTCAAGATGACGCAGCCAAATATTAAAATGAATTACATGTACAGATTGTTTGATCCATTGCATATGTGCACCTTCTTTGTACTGAATAATATTTCCCCCAGCAAATTGAAGTCCAACACCATGTTCAGAGGGGTGACTGAAGTAAGGATAGGGTGGTTTAACCTTGTTCGGTTTCATCGAAACCCGAAAAAAGTTGTTCAGGATCTTTTTTTAAAAGAAAGTGTCATTTTAAAGGATAACAAAGCTAGTAGGGGTGAGCTCCTCACTCTTTGCCCCTAGATCAACTTTTCCTTAATATCATAACATAATATTTTTTTTTGGGAGGGGGGGGGTTGGGAAAAGAAGAAAATCTTAGATTCCCCTTCCCTTCATTAGAACTTCAAAAAATAAAGATGGTGTCCCTCCCGGCTTCCCACCCACCGGAAGGCAAAAATCAGTGCACAAAAGAATATAAATGTTCAACATCATCATGACCTTGCAACATGAACAGTTGCATCCTCCACTATGGAATTAGCATAAACCAAATAAATTAAGCACGAAAGGAGGGTTGATTTACAGTTCTTACTTGATATTTAAGAAAACTCACTACTTTTGGAGAAAATAGCATCAAGCACCTTAAGTACAGGGGAAAGATTTGAAAGCAAGATAGACACTTATGCACTAGACTAGTTGTCTGTCATCAGTAGGAGGTCCTAGGTTAGAATTCAGCTTTATCCTGTTGGCCTAATAATAAATTGTAATGAATATAGCAAAACTTTCAGGACAAAACCAAAGCAAATATACCACTTTTCTCAATGAAAAAATATGGAAACTCATTGGTACTCAAATCAGCAACAGAAACACGCTACATTTCCAGCATTAAATTGACCATCAAAAAGTGATACTAATTATCTTCATGCATTACCCTACTCCCACCCCGCGCACATGATAAACCATAATGGTGGGTAGCATAAGACTCAGTTATTTTCCAGATATAGTCCTGCACAGAGGAATAATTAGAACCATGCGCATTTCAATGGTTCCTTAATGTTCAACTTAGAGTGTTGCCAGCCCTTTTCCATAGTCAGTCTCTGAAAGTTCTGTACTGTTCATCTTCATAAAACGGCACAGGAGTCAACTAGAATTATTATTGCATAAACAAAGTGCTGCAGCAATGCAAATTTCCTAGCTCTTGGCTATTAACCATATAAAACAAGATTTTTATGATAATTCTGAATCTATCCAAATTTTGCAATGCATGTACAACAATAATGATCTTTGACAAAGTCATCATGGACTAACAACATTAGTGACAGATGATTGAATTTATCATTCAATTTATTTGTTGCAGCTAAATTTGTAAGATCTTTTATCATTTCATTGTTTGCCCTTTTCATTAGTTATAGGGTCACAAAACTAAAAAAAGACCTAGAATCACATAACATACGTGGGACATGTCACCACAAAGGTTCATTTAGAATTATGTATCTAACCGGATATGACGTGCAAGGCCTAAATAACTTGATTCCACAATGTATTTTCTAGAAGATAAATTTGATTACAATCCTTGACAGAGTTTCTCATCTTCCCTCTCCTTCACTTTGAACTTTCCATTCTCATTTAAGGCTATCGCAACTTGTCTTATACAGCATGGATCCTTCCAGTGATTTCTTCAACTTAAACTTCCACACATTATGGAGCTTGAGATCAATTACCATTCAATTGAATGTATTAAATACTATGCCGCCAGATCACCCAAGCAGTGGAAAAAATCACGACAAAATGTCTCAAGCCAAGACATTAAAACGAGGAAGAAACTCTCAGAGGCAATACCAAATTGTTGTCTTCTTTAGTTTTGCTCCATAAGAGGTCTTGATATATAAAAGAGGACTTGCACGAGGCGGAGAAATATATGCCGGCATGCACTAAAATCCTAATCAACAGAAATTCATAGTAATTTATAGGACCTTAATCAAATAAAAATAATTATCAAACAAACCAACACTGTGTCTCTAGCTCATGAAACAACCAAATGAAATTCAATCTGTCAATGAACGCAACTATCTTGGCAAGATTTTAGTTCTTCGTCGATTAAAGCATCCAAATTGATACAAGCTTTTTAAGTACTAGCCCTAGTCATCCTGAAGCCCAATACTATAGTATTCGAAGCTTTCCAACATCAATCAGTCTTCAACAATGGCAAACAAGAAACCTATAAATTTTCTTATAAGCAAACTCTCTACTACGCAAATTCAGTTTGGAAACCTATGAACTCAAAGACTTCAAAGTTTATCCATTGTTTTTTTCAATTGCGAGTCAGAATGAGTAGTGACAAACAGGCAAACGTCAATTTATAGCATCTGTCTTGCCAAACGGTTGACGTGGTTAGCGAAAAAACAAAATACGCGTCATCGCGGGGTAGGAAGATTTATTTTGCTTTAAATGTACTACCACCTTTTGGTGAACTTTTTATTTTGATTCCTTTTTCATTCCAATTTTTGTTAGCCTTAGAGTAATATTATCAATTAAAAGCTATTTTCATTATCTTTGAGATATATATATCTTAAGAAGTATTCATTTTTACCATAGTTTTTATTACAATATAAATTAATGATTCAACAGAGTTTAAACTAACAAAGGGAAGCTTTGAAGATCTAGTTTCCTTTTAGTTATTTCCACCTAGAATTGACACATTTGGAAAAATAATACTCAAAATAACTCAACCACGATAAATAAAATTCAATTATTACATAGCTCAATTTACGTAAGATATACACCATGACCACTACCATATTATTAATTAATTTATTGTATCTCAGATAAAACTAAAAAGCTCATTCAAACACAAGTAACAAATTTAACAAGTCAAGCTTAAGCTTATCTAAACCATACCTGCATGCAGTAATACAAGACTAACAGCAAAGTGCAAAGCCTGAGAATTTTCCTTCTTTCCATTCAATTATTTAAGTAGTTTGTCTTATATTCAAGGACATCAACCTAAAAAGCATGGAATTTTCTCATCAATTTTTAGCAGAAACACTAATATAAATGACAAAAAATCTCTTTTCCGTGGTAGAACACATGAGAAAAATGATACACTCATTCACCCTATTATACCTACATTGAATAGCACAAATCATTCTCCTCATTGGCAACAATATGTTTGAGCTTTTCATCCAATTCGCTAGGCTGGGCAGAAAAATAACAAATTAAGAAGAGAATTTAGAAGTCAAACTGGAAAAAAAACTAAAGGCAAAAAGTCAATTTTAACCAAGTTTTTTCACCTAGTGCATACTGATGATGTCATTGAATTCTCTGAAGAATTCTCCTTTGATGAGAACCAACAAAATTAGAAAACTCTAAAAAACTCATCTACAATTTACTATCGTTTGAACAACCTTCAAGAGATTTAGAAGCAAATAATTCAGTGGCATGCATAAGGAAGAATGATAGGCTCACATGCTATTAGTTGTTCTCCTTTTGGAGTAATTACTGTTAAAAAGAATACTCGTAGATTGGTTCAGTGTTCATGGACATGGTCACTAGTCAATAGCAAGGAACTAGCCATTTATTTGAAGAAGAAGGGAAATGTTCCAATGCTATGGATGCTTAAGCACAGGTCTTCAATTGAGGGGTAATGTCCTAAGAAAAATCACCCAAGAGGGCTAGAACACACAAACATCAAGACAACATGACATAACAACCAAAAGCACCATGGAATCTGTTGGCTAAATTGCATCTACTGGGTTTCAGGTAGTGGCTTTACAACTCAAAATCGAAAAGAACTATATTAACAAAAGTTTTCCAATCCATCAAAACTATATCCTATTCGAGAAATAATAAACTTGTCTAATCATGGAAAAGGTTATTAAATTTATATGATTGTCCAATGTTCAATTCTTTCAAAGACAAGTAGAGAGTAAAGGGAAAAACAACAGAATGATAAGAATGTTGACATGATATATCTTTATTCAAATGCATATTGATCATCTGTGTATGATTGAGGCTGTTTGTCTCTGAACAAATCTACATAAATGTTGCATCTGACCCTACTCCAATTATTCCAGTCAAAAAGAAATGACACTTAGTTAATAGGTTGCTAATTCATCATTAACTTTGATGAGTAAGAAGTTTGTGCCATTTGATACATAAAGCTTAATACTATCCATTAATTGAACTCATCATCATGAAAGATTGAGATAAGTTCGAAGCAAATGTATCCTACTCGTGTTACCTCTTTAGGTGATTGAGATAAGTTTGTGCCATTTGATACATAAAGCTTAATCATATCCCTTAATTGAACACATCTTCATGAATGATTGAGATAATTTCAAAGCAGGTGTCTCCTACTCATGTTACCTCTTTAGGTGATCATTTTATTCCATAAACTTATCCAACATATGTACGAGGGGTCAAATTGCTTTATGTGAATAAGACCAATGGTATGAACTCATTTATGTACCCAAGCACTTTCCGCTTGAGAATTTTTTGGGGAACAGCACTAGGGGACTGTTAATTCTTGCCATGGGACAAAACTTGCAATTAAACAGTTGGCATAAGCTTTAGCTCAACTTCAAACCTTAAAAAAGTGGGCAAGAAAAAAATTGAAATGCAAGTGATTTAGCTCCATAACAAACATTTCCCTCCAGTTCGTTCCTTCCATCATATTTGCCTTGGATCCAATTAATGACTTAAAGCAACTTAACAAGAAACCAGAGAAAGGAAAATCAGTTATCTTTATTGTATAGAAAGGAGTAAACATTGCAAAAAATGTATAGAGAATGGTAGCTTGCTTTTAGTTACCTCAACGAAACTACACAAATTCTTATTTCAAAGATCGTATTGGATCTGCAGCCATTTCACATTTGAAGCAATTATAATTTGCTTGGATCCACAAACATGCATAGAATCCTAAGAACATTCAAGGGCCATAACAAATCTATAATAACATTTTTAGCCAAAAATTGTTCTATAAACCTCAACATTTTGGCCTTCTAGATGCTTTTCTATGACCCTACACTGCATGATCAGTAATCTTTTCTGCCTAATATATGTTATCGAGTACACTAAACTGATTCTTTAAAAAATATACGTGCTCCCCAATCTCCTTTTGAAAGATCTAAATTTCAGCCTCTTTTTTTCTGTATTATTTTGTAGTTTCTGAATATTAATTTCGTTCAGAAATTCTAATATTTCAGCAAGATATATTCTTGCAACATTTCAAAGTCAGCATATGCTGTAAGACAGATGCTTTCCTTTTCCTTCTATGCTTTATTTAAAATGCAAAAGTTGAAAAGTGTACAAACCATTTTTTCTCTCAAATGATCATGAATTTTTTTGAAGGAGGCTGACTTGCTCCTCTCTAATTCAATAACCCACATTTTAGTTTCACTCTTCTTTTAAACAATGACCAATACCGCAGATTCCATTTCCCAGATTTTGCATTTTGTTAAATGGATTCCTCTGCATGCTATTTCAATTCATATCTTAGGATTCTTGAAGCTTGTAGACCTCATAGTATTATGGATTGCCTATTGACCACATTGTTAAGGAGCATATGCTTAGCACCAATGCCAATCCAAAACAAAAGCCTCATGACACCCCAACATAACAACTATGAGTGTCCAGGGCTTTACAACTCAAAATTGAAAAAGCATCATTAATGTGAAGTTAAATTTCCGATTCAATCAAAAACCATATTCTATTCAAGAAATAACAAATTCAACAAATCATGACAAAAGTTATTAAGTGTGCATTTGAATTTGTTATTTCTTGAATACAATATGGTTTTTGATTGAACCGGAAATTTAACTTCACATTAATGATGACAAAGGTTATTAGGTGTGTATAATTGTCCAATACTCCAAGTCTTCCATAGAACTAGAGAATGAAGGAAAAAGCATATGAATGTTCTGAATGTTAACGTGATACACCTTTAGTCAAATGCATGCTAATCATCAGCATATGACTGAGATTGCCTTTCTATAAACAAAGCTATTGGAAGGTTGCATCTGACTCTCCTCGATTGGTTCTTGTAAGAATGAAATGATGCTTAGCTTAAGGGGTGCAAAATCATACTTAACCTTGACAAAAAGTTGTTGCCATTTGAGACCTAAAGCTTAATCTTATCCCTTAATTAAACTTATTAACATGACCAGCCAAGATAGATTTTATGAATGAGTATCCTTCTCGTGTTATATTTTCGGAAAGCATTTCATTCCATCAACTCACCTAGCAAATAAGGGATCAAATTGCTTTATGCGGGGAGGCCAAACCAATGCTATGAACTCGTTTATGTCAATGTAGGTACCCAATTACTTTCAGCTTGAGAATTCTCTTAGGAATTCTCATTCAACTTCAATCATTAAATGCTAGAGGGAAAAGAAAAGTTTGAAGCACAAATATCATTTAATTGTGTAACACTTTTCTCTACTGTTTCTTCTCTTCATATTTGCCTTGAATCAAACTAGTGCCTTAAAGCTACTTAACAAGAAACCTGAGAAAAGGAAAATTAGTTATTGTCATTATGTAAACAAAAGGAGTAGACATTGCAAAAAATGTACAAAGAATAGTAGTTTGCTTCTAGTTACCTTGATAGAACTACAAGCATTCTCCGCATTTGGAGTAAGTTGTTAGCTAGCTCGTGTTACTTGAATAAGCACTAACATTTTCCCTTCTAAGTTCTGGAGATACACTCATCTGGAAGCTCTTCCTTTAATTTTAACTGCAAATATGCATCATCCAATTTAGATTTTCTCAGTGGCCAATCTGCCTCTGCTACCGCTTCAATTCCAAGAAATTCAATTAACACATCTGAAAGCTAAACATGACAAAAATGTCCAATACTTAACAATTCTCTAAACAAAAATCATTTGAAAAACCGACTGTTAAAAGAAAAATAGTCCTATAAAATGTTAATTTCTGTTAATGGACAAATAATTAATAAATGGGCTAACTCGGCTGAATGTGGCGAGTTTTTCAAGTCAAGAACTACACAAGTCTTCCGAATCTTATAGTATAATTTACATTAAACAAAGTGCAAGCCCATTTTTATTGGCAAGGATTTATTCTTTAGGAATGTAGCACCTTACGAACAA
Source organism: Nepenthes alata (assembly GCA_028571085.2). Lineage (NCBI taxonomy): Eukaryota > Viridiplantae > Streptophyta > Magnoliopsida > Caryophyllales > Nepenthaceae > Nepenthes > Nepenthes alata. Next base: position 13,220 of record JAOVVI020008398.1, read on the forward strand.
AATAAAATAAATGTATCCTTGAAAGCAGCCATACCTTGTAAACCATATCTCAATATACTAAATAAGTTGTAATAAGAGATTAGCCTCAACTATCTTTTAGAGATCGTCAGGTAAATATGTATAATAAAATTCGAGCATTTCGGCGGTTCATGTTCAACTGTGGTCACAGTCTTTTTTCCCCTTTGAGTTTGGAGGTTTTGCATGTTCATCATTGTAAAACGCCTCTTTTACCTCTTTCTAAACTTTCCTTCACCACATTGTCAGAATGCACAGAAGTTACAGGAAAACTCATCATTGCATAAACAAAGCGAAGCAGAACAATAGTATTCATAGTCTGCAAAAAAAAAAAAAAAAACCTCAAGACCATAATACATCATTCAATAATGTTCGGCTTGGTTCAGAAACTGTTCCACTTTTTCATAAAGAACTCCCTATCAGTTATAGTTTCATTTGCCGATCAAAGTTTCAGCAAAAGATGATTGAATTCATCATTCAACTTATCCACTGTCGCTGAACTAGTAGATAAATTGGTTGATGAGTTGCTTTTCCTTCTCCACTGCATGTAAAGGCACAAAACGTAACAAGGACTTACAATAACTGAAAATGAGAGTTGTCTACACGAAGTTTCACTTAACATTCCGTACCAGACCAAAAAAGACCGGCAAGATTTGAGTGAGTTTATCACACAGTCTTTGTGGAAGAGAATTTGAATTCCAATCCTCATCAGATCTTCTGATCGTCTTCCCACTTCACTTTGAGCTTTATATTCCCTGTTAAGGATGTCTGAAACTTTCCATGACTGGGAACTGTTCCAATGCTTCAACTTAGAATTCTACACGTTCTGGAACCAGGGCTCAATAACCATTAAATATAATGTGTTAAATACCATGGAGCCAGATCGATTAGACATTATATAACATCGCAATATAACGTACTCAGCATTCACATTGAAGAAATTATCGCAGTTAGAGGCGCAACCAAAACTATTTTCTTT
>JAOVVI020008399.1:0-14213 GCA_028571085.2 Nepenthes alata
AAAAATATTTTTTGCATTAACCTTATTAGTGTGCGTACATTTATTTGCACTCTATGGTTAAGTTGAGTAGAGTATATAAAAATAGTAAGGTATTCAGTCAAATGGGAGGCTACGAGACCTTAATATAGTCTATACTTTTTCGATACTTAATCCATATTTCGGAGATTGAGGTCATTAATGTTGAGGAGGGACACTTATAACCTAGTGACCATCGTAGATGATGATATTTAGGATATCATCTGGCGAGGGGTATCACGGGTGGTATCGACATGCTATGGGTACAGCTTCTGGGAGGACTGTAGAAGTAGTTGGATACCATAGATTACATCATTGTATTACCCAGCCGTTGGGGGCATAAATATGCGGCCTTTGGTTTACTATGGTAGAATAAGATCCAAAAAAATTTTGGTTATATCGTACAGTCATGACTTTAAATTGAGTTGATAATCAAATTCTTGTTATGTCATATAGTGAGTCAAGAGGGATGCTTATAACCTAGTGACCATCGTAGAAGATGATATCTAGGATATCATCGGCGAGGGGTATCAGAGGTGGTATCGATATGCTACAGGTATAGTCTCTGGGAGGACTGTAGGGGTAGTTGGATACCATGGATAACCTCGTTGCATTACCCAACCGTTGGGGGCGTAAATATGCAGCCTTTGATTCGTTATAACAGAACAAGATCTAAGGAGATTCATTGTGATATTTCTTTATTGTTGATACCTCATGAGTTGGGATTAGGTTGAATCCATGAGTTGTATTCGGTAAAATCTATGTGTCAAATTTTACGCTATTCGAATTCAGTGGGAATTGAGGTTGTTATTGTTATTTGATGTTCAGGTCGCTCACACTGACATTTGGACTAGGAAATTCCCCATCATGCTCGATATATGATTCTAGGGGATTATCGTTATTTATTGGTACTCTTATTATCTTTGTGATATATGGGTCAGGTATGACCTATCTTACTTAGAGTGTATTTATGACGTGTTGTAATTCTTCTTTGACATAGTAGATGGTTAAACTTATGCTGAGATCTTGATAGTTTGATATCCGAGATTGTTATTATTATTAGCGCTTTTGATTATTATCACTTATTGGATTTTGGCTCACCATTGTGTTTTCTTGGCTCCAGATTGAGCTGATTGTATAGTGCAGACCGTGGGATCCTACTTTTTATGCAGGACTTTTACGTAAAGCGATTTATGAATGTTAGATATTATTTATCAGTGGAAGACAAACTAGATATGTTTTTGGCAGAAATTGAGTAGATTTTATTCGGGCTGCGACTCGTGATTCTTAGTAGTTGTTATTTCAGGATGATTATATAATGTATTAATGAATTTGATAATAGTTTAATTTAATTATGTTGTTATTATAGAATATAATGGATGATTTTAAGTTTTGGGGTTTTTGCATGAGTGGTATGAGTTATATCTGATATTTTGGGTTCGGGTCGTCACAGTTATGGTATCAGAGACGGCACCTGGGTTCAGTGTGCCAACAAGGATGCTAGGCTCTCAAGGCAGGTGGACTGTAGAGTCCCACATCTGATTGGAGGGGGGAAACAAAGCGTGCCTTATAAGGGCGTGGATACATTTCCCTTGTGGATGCATTTTGGGGGATGGAGGCCGTCTGCCAGGAACAAAATCATGTGCCTGTGTGGCAAAGCAGACAATATTTACAAGCGGGTGCCCGAGGACGTTACACACGTACTTCTCATTCGGTCAACGGTAGCATTGACCGTCATCGATAGAAATGGGCTGCTGTGGATTTGGATCGTTCCCTCCTTTGTGAGCTAGCCTGCTATTAGTGTCCCCATAACTAGCCCCCCATGCTGGTGGCCTGGGACTTCGACCTCCAACATGTTCACGATGGGACGCGTCTAACTATCTAACTTGTGATAGAAAGTTTGAGGAGGAAATTATCAGTGGCTCTTGGTCTATTGATCACGTTGCTTGTGACTGTTGACCATAACGTTAAGATTCGGAGAATAAAGTCGGAGAAAACATTGACCGGATTTGTTGATTGTCCCGATCAGAATCCAAATAACTGAGTCGGAAGGAGAGTATTATTTGGATTCATTGACCGCAACGTCAACATCTGGTAAGCCGTGCTGAAGAAAGCATTGACCAGATTCATCAACCGTCCCAGCAAGAACCTGAAGAACTGAGTTAGAAGGAGAGAGCTGACAAGATTTGTTGACCACAACAACAAAATCTGGAGGACTGAGCTTGGAAGAATGTTGACCGAATTTGTTGATTGCCATGTCAGAATATGGAGAACTGAATCGAAGAGAGTGTTGATCGGATCCACTGACTGCGACATCAGAATTCGGAGAACTGGTTGTGGATTAAATCGATGCATTATTATGCCCCCAGATCGGAAGTCGAATAGTATGTAGAACTGCTTCAATACTCTGCCATGTGTCGTCATGCAGTGAATTTACAATCCTTATAATTAATTTACCAGAAGATCAGATTTGGTTGTGCGCTCTCTGAAATTAACACGTGACCATCATGATGGACGCACCTTTTTGATGTGCAGCCCTAGTCCAACGGCTGTGTACTTTATAAAAATCGTGTGCCAATTAAAACTTCCCATGCTTTCCTTCTCAAATATTCTAAGTCCTTGTCCCCCTTCCTGTTTCTGCTCTCATGGCTCCTTCCATTTCAAAAATTGCCTCAGTAATTTCCACCGGTGAGGTGAGAGAGTTATACATTGAGTTCAATATCCCGCTATAGATTGTGTTCTCGATGAGCAAGAAGCAGGATAGGGCTTGCTCTCCTCCTGCGGGCCACATTACTGTATATGAGGCTCACTTGAGGAGTGAGCTTTGCCACTTTATACCAGAGGAGTTGCTCACTATTTTTACGACACTTGGATCCCTATCGCACGGTGTCACGTGAATGTCATGCGATATCTTTGCTCATTGCAGGTTTTCCTCCGTCACCACTCATGGCTGCTGATGGTGGAGGCCGTAAGGGTGATGTTTCGATTCACCAAAGTGGGGACTGGATCTCCTTGTCTCCCAGGGAGCTCCGCATCAGTAGCGGGATCTATAACTCCCTCAAGAATTGGGAGGATCATTTCTTCTTCATTTGCATTGCTGATACCTAGCCCTTGTCCCGGGATTAGGGCAAGGTTCCCGATTGCCTCACCAGGAAGCCCATGAAGGAAGAGGAGGAGGCTATGGAGCTATTGCTACAGTTGGTGAAGGGGCATCTCTCCGAGTTTAGGAGGGACCACCTAGTTTCTAGAGAGGAAGTTAGGAAAGCCCTTTGGGGTCCTCATTCATCTATTCAGAAGATTTGACCTCCACTGCCAGCGACATCGTAGCGTAAGAGGAAGGACGTCGCTCTTACCATCGATGAGGCCAGTGCCCTCTCAATCGTCAATACTCCTAGCAGTCCAAGACAGAAGAGGGCTACGTTAATTTAGCCTTCTTCATCATCCTTTATAGAGCCAGACTATAGAATGATTGAGTGACTTGTTGGAGTTAGAGAGCGCTCCGAGGTTGAGGCTTCTATAGAGGACTTGTAGGCTATCATGTCAGCTGCTACATGAGGTATTGTCCCTGCGCCATTGCAGTCGAGAGACTTGGCAGCGTATGCCGCACTAGTGGAGCCGTTGCCTGGAGCTGCCGGATTGGAGCTAGTTGTTGAGCTGCAACCTGAGTCGGAAGAGTTAGCCATCAGAGAACTTTCTAAGGTGGTTGACATCAGTGTAGAGCTAGCATAGGAGACTATTGCTCCAAGCCTCCTGTCTGTCCCGTCGGAGAAGACCGTCAATGAGGCTTCAGTGGAGCGGGCTCAGGAGGCTTCCACTCCAAGTCTCCCACCACCAGGCCCAGGGTTGCAGGGCTTTTCAGTAAGAAGGCAATGAAGAATCTTCCTGGTAACCGTTCAAAGCTATCTCTCTTCTTCCTTTACCGTTGTTGCCTAAATTTTTTGATTTTTTGTAGTAGGACAAGATTTTTGGTGCTATGCGTAAGGGACTGCGCTAAAGGGATGCAGTGATTGTAGATTAAGAAGAAACAATTTTCTAGCTAGAGGAGAAAATGAGCCTGCGAGGGCCTAAGTCCAAAAGCACCAGGAGGAGAAGGCCGCCCTCTAATCTAAGTTGACTGAACTGAGAGCACAATCTGCAAGACTAGAAGAGGAGGCTGCCTTGGCGGAGGGGCTCACGGGTGAGGTTCGGAGAAGGATAGCCTCGTTAGAGAACAAACTATCCACTCATCTGCATCCTCAGGAGGTCCCTCAGGCGATGTGAGCCAGGCTCTGGGAAGACATCAACATTTGTCGCCATATTGTTAAGGTGGCGGATCCTGATTTTCCTATTGTCATCCTTGACCCTTCAAGCCATATTGCCTGGTGGCGTGTGGACCTGGTGGACTTTTCTCATGGTGCACAGGGGTCTCTCTCGCGTCCTCCTGGGAGCTCTGCTCTCAAATTGTGATTTTTGTATTTTTATTCTTTGTTGTACTTTGTAAATAAGTTGTCATCCATGAAATACCGATTTTGTTGACGTATTGTGTTCCATGACTTTGCCCAACTTTTATTTAATTTTTTTCTCTTTGCACTAGTTGGCCGGCTTTGTGTACTTTGTATGGGTTGGCCAGCTGTCTCGTAACATTGGAGACATGTGTTGCGCTTTCAGATGGACCTAAGTCCTCGAAGAGATATCAGGGTGACTCCTAATGTTGTACCAAGTAGGTTTTATACTCGCACACAAGTTGAGGTTTCGTATTGCGTGGCGTTACCCGTGTATGATTCCAGGTGGCTAGCTTTTAGTTGGAGCACTTTGCCCTTGATTTGTCGACCATTGTAGGTTGACTGCACTATCTCTTGTTGGAGGAGGTTGTCGCGTGTGCTGTTTAAGCCCCATAAGGTTTGGTATTAGACCGTGGATGGGATACTCAGATGACTAAGGTTTTACTCGACCACTTTCGAGCTGCTTGAATGACTAAGGTTTTATTTAACCGCTTACGGGATGCTTCGATGGCCTTGGTTTTATTCAATTGCTTATAGGCCGTGTGGATGACCAAAGTTTAATTGCGAGTGAGTGAAAATTTACCCAATTTTGAGCCAATCTAGGCCATTTATTTTGTACAATTTGCAAGCAAGCATACATATGGAAACAAAAACAAAGAAAAGAGAAACATGGAACAATACAAATGAAAAAGAATTAACTTTTATTGATCATATTGAATGTATGTTACAAGTATACTGCATGTCACACAGATGACGTACCTGGGCCTTCACCGGTAGTAGCGCTTCGGGTGGATCATGTTCTACGTCCATGGGACCAATTTACCGTTCTCGGTTTGGAGTTTGTATGCTCCATTCCACTGAATGGTTGTGACTAGGAATGGGCCTTCCCAATTCAAAAAAAACTTAATCTGATTGGCTGTCTTACCCGTAACATCTATACTTCGCAAGACTAAGTCTCTAACTTTGAATTGTCGCGCTTTTACTTTCTTGTTATAGTAGTGAGCAATTCGTTATTGCTAGGCGGCTATGCACATCCTAACCGCATCATGTGCTTTCTCTAATAAGTTTAATTGTTCCCTGATCCTTTGGGAGTTACCAAGTGGATCAAATGTTTTGACCTTAAGACTTGAGAACTCGATCTCGACCAGTATCACAACCTCAATCCCATAGTAGAGGCTGAAGGGTGTCTTGTGAGTCGGTTCCTTGAGAGTCGTCCGGTATGACCATAGCATAGTAGGAAACTCATTAACCCAGGATCCCCTTGCATCCTCCAGCTTGCTCTTTAAATTATGAAGTAGCATACAGTTGGTCACTTCCACCTCTCTATTCGCCTGGGGGTATGCTACCGAAGTATTGACCAATATGATGCCCAGACTGGTTCAATACTTGGTGTGAAGTACTTCACCGATAATTGGGTTTTGTTATTAGTCACGATAACATTGGCAACACCAAATTTGCTCACTTTGCTCTGGTGGTTGAATTCCAAGGTGTTGTACTCGGTGATTTTGGCCAACGGGGGGGCTTCAACCTATTTGGTGAAGTAGTCTATACTGGCGATGATGAACTTTCTTTACCTAGTCGCAATGAAAAATAGGATGAGAATGTTGAACTTTTGTTGCCCGAAAGGCCAAGGAACTTAGAGGGATCTCAGCTCCACGGGCGGCTTGTGGTGAAGATTACCATGGAGTATACAATTCTCACTCTTCTTCATGAATGCCAAAGCATCATTCCTCATCATTGGCCAATAATATCCCCAACACATGACTTAAACGCTAGATTCTTGTTGACAATGTGTGACCTATATATCCCAATGTGGACTTTCCTCAAGGCGTAGTTAGCCTCCTCAAGGGTAAGACACCGGAGGTACGAAGTCAAATATCCTCGGCGATACAGCTATTCATCGACTATAGCATACTAGATGGCCGTCTTTTTTATCTACTTGGCCTCGCCCTTATTATTTGCCAGTGTTATGTCTGCCAGATACCTCTAGTACAACTTCATCCAGCTTTCCCCATCGGAGACTTGAATCACTTCCTATTCCTCTATGTTGGGAGTGTTCAAAACCTCCCTTATGTCCCTCGAGTACTATTCTGAATTTTTGGTCGTCGCTGCTCTAGCGAGTTGGTCAGCCTTCTAGTTCTCAGTTCTAGAGACGTAGACCAGATTTAGCTTATCAAATCTTTGGATCGTATCCTTCTCCTTAGCAAGGTATCTAGCTAAGAAAGGGTTGCAGGCATTGAACCTCCCATTAATCTGGTTAATGACTAGCTTTGAGTCACTGTAGGTGGTCAATTGCGTAACTGAGCACTCTTTGGCTAGTCATAATCCGACTAACAAGGTTTCATACCCGACAACGTTGTTGGTGGTAAAAAAATTGAGTTTAAGGGAGTATTTTACTTCAAACCCATATGGGGTCCTTAGGACCATTCCCGCACCGCTTCTTGAGTTGGTAGACAATCCGTCCACATTGAGGACACATTCTGACTTTTCTGGGTGGTGATCTGCATCATCAGTGGGGTGCTCATAGATGATTAGGGTCGTGATATTGAATATAAATTAGACCATGGCTTGCCCGTTGATGGCTGGCCTAGGCCGAAATTTGATATCAAACTCTCCCAACTTAATGGCCCACTTAACTAGCTGTCCAAAAACATTAAGTTTCTCAAGGATGCTCTGTAGCGGCTAGTGAGTCAGAATGACAACTTGATTAGCCTGAAAATATGGTCTCAATTTTTAGGCAAAGAAGACAAGTGCCAGAGTGAGCTTCTCAACATGCGAGTAGTGAGTCTCTGTATTAGTCAACATTTTTCTCACGTAGCAGACCGACCGCTATGCGTCGGAGTCTTGGCGAATGAGAATAGAGTTAAGAGCCACCTCTGATATTATCAAGTAGAGGTACAGGTCTTCTCTGTCTCTTGGTGACGTCAGCAATAGTGGACTAGCCAGATACTAGTTCAACTCATCAAAGATAGTCTGACACTCTACTGTCCATTGGAAATCGTTCACTTTCGTCTCCCTCAGAGCCTTAAAGAAAGGCTCATACTTGTCCCCCAACTTTTTCAAGAAGCAAAACTACACTGCCAATCTCCCGGTTAGCCTCTAGATATCCTTAGCTCTCTATGGTGGAGACATGTCCGTGAGGGCCTTGATCTTCTCTGGGTTTGTTTTTATTCCTCACTCAGAGATGATAAAACCCAGGAACTTCTTTGAGGACACTCCAAAGACACACTTTGATAGATTTAACTTTATCTGGTGCATACAGAGTACCTTAAAAGATTCAGCAAGATAGCGAATATGGTCAATGTGGTCTTGCTCTTGATGAGCATGTTGTCGACATACACTTTCATATTATGGCTGATCAACTTATCAAACATCTTATTCACGAGCCGTTGGTAAGTTGCACCTATATTCTTTAAACTGAAAGGTATGACCTTATAACAGTAGGTGCCTTGATCGGTCATAAACGAGGTATGCTCCTCGTCCTTTGGGCTCATCCTAATCTAATTGTAGCCCGAGTATGTGTCCATGAAACTCAGCAACTTGTGACCAGAAGTCGAGTTTACTAGTAAGCCAATCCGGGGCAAAGAGAACCAATCCTTTGGGTAGGCTTTGTTGATGTCGGTGAAATTGACGTACATCTACCATTTTTTGTTACTTTTCTTGACTAGGATGACATTGGAGAGCTAATCCAAGTGTTGGACTTCCCTGATGAATTTGGTGTCCATCAACTTCTTTACTTCTTCCCGAATAGTTATGAGCTTCTCAATGGAGTGGTTCCTCTACTTTTGCTTGATGGGCTTACGGTCGGGATTGAGACAAAACTTATGGACCATTACTCCGGTCAAAATTTAAATCATGTCAGCGGGTGTCTACATGAAGATATCCACGTTTTCCCTCAAGAATTCTATCAGCTCGTCACACAGGGGTCCAGCGAGTGATCCCCCTATCTATACACACTTCTCTGGGTCCTTCAAATTTAGTGGTATTAGGTCGGTGGCTTCGTCGGACTGTGCCTCTTGCAGGGTCGCTTTGTCTCGATGGTTCAGTCTATGACATGTAATATGTCCGCCCAATTACTTGGTCACCCAGCACTTCACCAATACCATAGACAGTTAAAAATTTTATTTCTAAGCGCAGTATTGAGATTACTGCTTTGAACGTTGCCAGGCACAGTCGTCCTAGGATAACGTTTTATATGAAGGGCAAGCCAATAACCAAAAAGGTGATTGTACGACTCGTCATTCTGGGGTACATGCTCAGGGTGACCTCCAACTGTATTATCCCTTGGACAGCTACTGATTCATTGTCTAGGCCATATAATGACCTTTCGGCAAGTTTTAGCTGATTATTTTAAGACCAAGTTTACAAATGTATCATGATAAAGTAAATCTTTGAAACTTCCATTATTAATAAAAACACATTTCAGTTGGTAGTCCATAATACCGTTTGAAATGAGTACAGATACAGTAAGGGAATTAGCACGTGGAAAATTTACATGAGCCATGTCACTATCGCTAAAGCTAATGACATTTTCCTCTACTCTCTACTTCTTGTATCCAGCTTGCCAGTCATGATCTGTTTGGGTCTTGAGTGGCCAGGTTGTTATCATGTTGGTAGTCTATAATACCATTTGAAACGAGTGTGGATACAATAAGGGAATTAGCATGTGACAAAATTACATGAGCCATGTCACTATCACTAAAGCTAATGACATTTTCCTGCACTCTACACTTCTTGTATCTAGCTTGCCGCTTCTTATGATTTGCTTGGGTTTTGGATGATCGGGTTGTTATCATGTTAACCACTCCGACCGCGATCTAATTTTATAGTAGGGACGGACCTGACCCATCTCTGCCTGAGGTACCAGAACTCTGCCCAGGATTCATGATGAACCTGGTGAAAGTGCCCCTTCGGATAAGTTTCTCAATCCCCCACTAGAGCATCTTACATTCCTCTATGGTGTGTCCCGGAGATTGATGGAAATCACAGTATTTTGCTGGATTTCCTCCCTCCGTGTTCTTCGTTGTCCTTGTCTATTTAAGGAACTTCTCCCCATAGATCTGTAAGAGGACGTTGGCCCATATGTCATTTAGTGGAGTCAAGTTGACAGGTCTGTAATCCTTACGGTCCTGTGCTTCTTTCAGTGAGGATTGTCACTGTCGCCGTTCTTCCTCTTTCCTTCAGCCGGAAAAGAGAGAGGTTGGTCGGTCCTCTCAGGACTCTTGGCCTCATTGGCCTCTTCAGTGACCACATATGCTCTGGTGATGGCCTCCGCTTCCCAAAAAGTTTACAGGTTTTTGTAGGCCATATGCTTGAAGAAGTCGCCGTACCCTAATGTGAAGATGAAGCTGTCAAGATTCATCTCTTCGGTGAGTTTTGGGATTCTTCTAACTTCTACCGTGAACCGATCCAATAACTTCATTGGGTTCTCTCCCTGTCTCTACTTGATGTGGAAGAGATGCCACGACTATTTCTCTTCCGGACACATAGAAGCGTATTGGGTCAAGAAGTGATTGAGTTCACGAAAACTCCAGATCAAGTTTCATGGGAGCCTATGTAACCATATCCAGGCGTCCCACTTCAAGGTGAGGGGGAAACATCAGCTGATTGTCACCTCTTCTAGGCCCAGGAAACTTCGATAGGTGCAAAAGTGATCTAGGTAGTCCATAGGATTAGTACTCCCATCATAAGAATCCAGTGCTAGTATCTTAAACTTGGCCAGCAATAGCCGATTTAGGATCTTATTGGTGAAGGGAGATCTCTGTAAATCGGCGGTGTGCTCGTTGTCATCCTTGAACATGCAGTTTCAGATCTTCTCGACCTTTGTCTCCACTCGGGAGGTGTTCCCAAATCTCTTGGGGTTGAGGTAGGTCATCAGCTCCATTTTTTCTATGGTGTGGCACATAGCCGACTGGCTACTACTACGGGTGGATCGAATGATCCGAGAGGCTCCCTCTTATGCCTGAGGCCTAAGGTCGTCTCAGGAGTATCAGGAGTTTTTTTTCTCTCGGGGCTCTCATCTAGAGTCTCACGGCCCAAGCGCCTTTCAAGCCTTAGACGGCTCTGGGTGTTAAAGACCTTCGGAGCGTAAAAGTTGTCCGGCCTCGTAGCCTTATTTGCCGGCTTCTTTCTCCTCTGGCCTCCTCGCTTGGAGGCCAAAATGGGAACCGTGGAGGGTTGAGCCCCTACTTCTTCTTGCCATTACGGGTGTAAAGCATTTTGAGTATTCTAGACATGTTATTCATCTACTTTGCCGGGTTAAGAAAGATGGTGTTGGCTGCCCTCTAACCAGGTTACCAGCTTCGTAGTCATGGTCAGGGGAGGCAGCATCTCTAGCGGGAACGCTAGCTTGAGCTATGGTATTCACCATTTTGCTTGATAACACTGGTTTTAAGGATTTTAGTTACCATTTTCACAAATAGTGCTAATGATGCATCATGGATTCAAGTTTTGAATAGATTAGGGTTGAACTGTTTGTCAGATTTCAGTCTCCGTCCTCTACGTTTCAAATCCTTCACACCACGACTTCAAACAAGAAGTTAGCTGACTGCGAAATTTGATCCCACCAAAAATACTCTGATACTCAATTCAATAAGTAGCCTTCTGGGAATAGAAGGTGGATGTAGAGAATGCAGAAATGGATACTTGGAGTGTGCATATGTATATAGGTGGAGAATGCACTCATTGAGAGAGTAGCTTTGGATGCTCGTAGAGAGCAGTTTCTCTAAGTACTTAGTTCGCAATGAACTAATATTAGAGAGAGCGTTGGGATGCTCGAGAGTTAGAGAGTTTTTGATAGTTTGAATTTACTTGAGGGTGTTTAGTGGGTAAGAGAAAGTGTGCTTCTGGAGTGAGTTTCCATTGTGTTAGAGTCAAGTTTCTAATTGGGAACTTTCGTGACCTTATATATTAGTGTATTTGGTCAAGTCTGCCCTCTACTCGCTTGAGCCCATCCAAAGCCTCCACGCCCTCCGTGTTCTTGTTATCCGCTCGAGCCCATTTAACAAAATGGACTCCACTCTATATGCGCCTCCCCCGCGCTCGAGCCCATTTTACAGAATAGACCCTACTTGCTGGGCGCCGCCCTGAGCTCGAGCGCATGCAGGGTTTCTCTGCAAACCCTATGTGCGCCCGCCGCGTGCTCGAGCTGCGCTCGAGTGACGTGACAACGGGTATGTTTTTTAAACACAATTCTTGAGTCCTCTATAAATACCAAGCTTATATTTTGGGAACCCTAAGAAATTTTAGAAGTCAGAACGGACTCAAGTGTGTTTATTTTCGTGCCTCTTTTTGAGAAGAAAGCTTCCTATGCTCCATTGATATTGGTTCTCTTGAGAAAACCAAAAGGTTACAAGATTGAGCTTCATGCACAAATAAGTTTTCTCATCCTTTTACATTAACCTTTGAAACACTGCTTTCTACCTTCGTTGGAGATATTGGTTCGTGAAGAAGGAGATCCAATCGTTGTTCAGCAATTCAAGTGGTTCGAGAAAAGATTGACATGAAGACCGGAAGGTGTTAGGTTCCGTTGTCGCGGGCAAATCGAAGGAGTTTCTTGGTAGTGATCATAAGTCGAGAGTTAGTCGGCTAGGTTAGCGCGTCGTTACCACCCGGGCTGTAAGTTGATCTTCATAGTGCATTACTTCCCTGGCCGTTAAAGCTCGCAGTGTTTTTTTCTTGATTACCGTGGTAACCGAGTTTTTTCCTTCGTCATCAAAAATGTGTCTTTAGATTACTGCTTCGCTCTTTTATACTCCTGCATGATTGATTAGTATTATTGGCATCTAGATCTAAATATTCTTTACGTGTATTGAATATTTATTGTTTACTACTTCCGCCTTATTTATCGGGGTCGAAACTTGTTTGTATCACGTTCGCACAAAAAGTACTTTTTCATAAACAATCCATCAAACAAACATTACTTAACGGGCTATGGGCTTCATATCGGACATGACACACCCTAACAGATAGCGACCACTATGATAATACGCACACGGCTCCTCGACACCAAGATTTAAAACTGATTGTGGATAAACAGCCGAATTGATCCCACTCATTGTTTATGTGGCCTTATTATTGCACCCCGGTACACAAGGCTTTCAGTTTCTCATCGTTCATTGGTGAAAGTTATGATCAAACTACTATCTTCATCTTATACCTAATGTGATATATAATTTCTGCTAGAAAATAAAAGATGAATGAGAAACAGAGGTGAGCTGAATGGAGGGATCAATTTAGCTATTCACTGTCATCTGGGAAAGCCGAAAGTTCATTTGACATAGAAGTTTGCTATGGAAACACCCATGGAGTTTAGGTTATAAAACTCATCGTATGAATCATTCCTTTTAATGTTGATGTTAACTCAGTTCCCATGTGAGATTTTCATTATAGTCCAAGGGGATTTGTGCTATCCAACCAAGCAACGTAGTGGCCATTTAAATACACCTTTTGAAGATACTTACCAGAGAACGTGTTGGAACCAACCACATATAATCATTTGTTTTTGAAATCACGTATCTTGAGAGTTTAAATTATATCACATTTTCTTCAGTTTAACTAACAATAATTAGAAAAAGAGGAGGAGAAAGAAACTCTGCATTAAACAACCCTTGATCTTGTCTCCGCATGATTATATTCTTCTCTGAGATGTGAAGTTCGTTTCTGAAGATTGTTCGTTTTGATGGCGTTATACCCGAATACACCCTAATTTGGCACAACGGAAAAAACTCAAACACAAAAATATGAGCACAAGGAACACAACAGCGCATAACGATTTTAAACGTGAAAAATCTATCTCAACTAAGAGAAAAATTATGAGACAAACTCTGAAAAAGTTTCTTTATGTAAAATCGATTACAAAAACCCCCGAGACAGAATATCAACAATTCACCCGATATAGAATAAGAAAAATAATCTTCAAAATAAGGAAACTCTTATTTCCTCTTTTTCTCTTTATTTTTATTCTTTTTTTCTCTCACTGGTGGTACTCTCTACTCAATAATTTTACAAGTATAGTGGCGGTGAACGGCAAACGGCAAGGGCTCCATTCCGCACTTAACTCTACTCCGTTCCACCATCCGTTCCACACACAGTTCACCCACATGCCGTTCATGCACACTGTCTTCTGAAGCGCATTGTGTGCTTTATAACAGCGCCTGACTGATATCCCATCTCTTTCGTTGACCTAATCTTGTAGAAGATTTGTCACATTAACTTTGTGTCCCAGAAGCCTATCTGCCACCGTAAAGCGACAACCGACATGATCGGCGGGCAACGACAACGACCAGCGGCCAAAGAATCCTAACAACGGGCATTCTCGCGCCCAGAGTCCACAGCGAATGAGTCTATAACAGCTCCCTTCCCCCGCAGAGGAAGGTGCTCTCTTTTTTCTCCCATTTTTCCAGTGAACAACGAGAGAAAGCAATCGAACTAAGTAAAGATTCAGATCCTGAGGCCACATACGAGCCCTCTTCTCTCAACATCTGGATCCCCACGCCTGCTCAGGCCACGGGAAATTAGCCACCCACTGCGGTGCATCTAAGAAACCAGGCCTTCCGTTACCTGCTAATTGTATTTTCAACTCTGAAACATAAGCATCGCTCACTCATCATCAGCACACATTTGCGCACCACCCAGCGCGTGCGTCATTTTCGTTTATTGCGAGAATTTGCTAACTTGAGCATCGGAGTGACCGTGGTGGGTGAAATCTACCGTACC